>JZKD02S0779909.1:243329-276448 GCA_000966675.3 Picea glauca
AAAAAAAATTAATAATAGTTAACAATTATCTATCTGAATAATAAAGTGTAAAATACTTTTCTCAATTACACTATGAGATGCGTACTCCCTTAAATGATAGTCTTGTCTCACATCCATGTTTAAAATACTACATTTCTCATAGGGTTTTTTGAAATTGGAGTTGAATTACATCGAATTAATGGCTCAACTAAGGAAACTCTCGGAGAGGGATGGCAATGGAACTGAAGCTTGAGGATATGATATTAGATGACAAGGTCAGAGGATGAGTTCGAAAATGTGAAGGATAGTCATTACTATTTACTTCTTAAATATGCATTTAGATAGTTAAGGAAATCACACAAAAGTTAAATATTAGTTTGAAAATGTGAAAGTAAGTAGAGTTATATATATATATATATATATATATATATATATATATATATATATATATATATATTAATTTAAAATAGGTAAACAAAAAATTTAAAGTATTAGTTTAAAAAAAGTTTAAGTATTAATTTAAAAAAATTAAAAGAAATTAATTTAAAGTATTAGTTTAAAAATGTTAAAGTATTAGTCTGGAAATGTGAAGGATAGTGATTACTATTTACCTTCCAAATATTATATAGTTAATGAAAGCATAAAAAAAGCTAAAGTATTAAAAAAACATAAAAAGAAAAGTAAAGGAAAATGAAAAGGAAAAAGAACTATAAACCATAACATTGCATTACACACACAAAAAAAAATGCATTGAGTTTTCTTTGAATCAATGTAATGATCTATAGAAATACAACAAACTGAAAACTCTCAACCTCACATCATTTTAGGAAGAATCTACAAACTAGGAACACACTCTTTAAGTAGATACCAATTCTTCCCAATATTGACCAATAATCATTACAACCACACATGTGATTAAACCTAATACAAGTAGGAGTTACATATTCCAACACTCCCCTAAACAACTACTTCTCTTAATCTCTAGCATCGAAGGTCTACATAAACATCTTCTACTTTGTAGTAAATGCTCCTTTATGAATAAAAAAACCTCCTCATCAAGAAAGTGTATCTCTAGTCCATCTTGACACTTTCATCTCATACCTCGATCATACAAACATCATCACTCTATCAAACTCCATATAAAATAACAACCATCCATCGAAATACATGGGTAACCAACTGTTGTAACCACCAAACTAATAGGATGTCCCTTCATGTACATGGTTCATTGGACACCTCTTGATGAACTTTCCTTGAATGTAGAACTTCATCTTTGAGAGTCTAAAACCAATGACATGGTCCACCCCTGGTGTTAAAGAACTCCATGTAGAGGTTATTGCATTATAGTAGACAAGTTATCCAAGCCATCAGGGAGACATGGAAAAGTGGTAAGCATACTTATCAAGGTCTTATAACAATATAGCCTTTAAATGTTAGATAAATATAGGTACATACATTACATATTCAACTCATGGAGATGCCAGGACCACTACATAGAGCATAACATCATGTGACTTGCTACAAATACAAAGTGTCATTCACATTACCATATGATCAAGTCTTCTTTTATTCCATGCAATTCAAAAACTTTTACGTCGTTTTTCCTCCATCATTTGATCTTCTTTTAAGTTGTCGCCAACTTCCCTTGGACCGAGATTTCTTGACTATGAGATTGATCTGTGAACCTACTTCCTCCTTCCTTTTGTACTTACAAAAAATTGATAATTGATGTCTATATGAAAAAGAATATATCTACTGAGAGAAACTCCCCCTTAATCATAACTTGGTCCCAACAATTTCACATTTTGAGATTACTTCACACATTCCCTCCATTAATCAAATATTCAACTTCTTCAATTCAACATCAAGTTAGCATACGATTAGACCTCCCACCCTCATACCTAGATGCAAGTGGTTTATTCCACAACTTGATGCCACATCCTCTCTATGCATAAGAGGTATACGGGCTATATGATTACATATATTACCACATTAACACATGTAGGTCTGAATCAAAAGCGCTTACAAAACACCCAGGGGAAGCAATTTGCGTATGGATAGACTTTTATATATTGGAACAAAAAACTTTGGGCTATTAGGTACAACCGATTATGCACCCCTTGTAACACATATGCTCAATTGCAACATTTGAAATCATGTACAACAAATATCCAAAATGTTCTAAATCAATATGAAGTTAACCATATTCCTCCTCTACATTCGTTCACATACTTGGCATCTTCATATTCATCTCCATTTCAGTGATTGTCTTGGATCTCCATGTTTTACCTCACAGGTGTCATTTGTTAGATTAGTTAATTCTAACAAAATAACTATACCAATATTGAGCTAGCTAAGCTCAATATAAATGGTTCTGATTCTAAAACATTTATGAATGTCACCATTAACTCGTTTTTCCTTGGAGTTTTTACACTTTAACAAGAAATTGTTAGATTAGTCAATTCTAACAATGCATCCCATGCTGAGTTGACTAGCATCAACATGTTTCTCTTCACAAAATCCAAATAAATTCAAAAACACATTTATTTTTACCCTGATCAAAGATTTCCACGATCACCATTGGTGGAGTCTCAAGTAGTGCTACAACCTCACATGTCTCCTTCTTATGAAGCTTGGATATAGTCTTCTCCACCTCTAGCACAATTATACCTTTATGCATGCTTCCTTTTGATAGGTCACTTAACCATCGTGTTGGTTCGAGTTGGGGAGAAACATGACTAGTTTTGCATAGTGGCTAATAACAGGGCTTAGGTGGACCAGATTCCCCCATGGATATTTTTCATCCTTGAACCCCAACATCCACCATGCAACATTTTCGACACATAGTAGTGGTGTAGAAGCGTCGAAGGGAATATTCTCTAGAATCTTCACCACAAAGATTTGGTTACAAACCATCAAGGATGAGTAACCTCCAAAGGTGACAGAACCATCGACATCGGTGTTCCCATACATCCAAATGACCTTCTCATAGTATTGTTCTTTCTCTTTACTACAAGAATCACAATCCAAGATGACCAACAATGAGACAAAGAGGGAACTAAGAGAATGGCCTTGCAAATACAATTGAAAAATGAAGATAAATGAAACCATTCTGAAAATAAGAGAACACCAAGGATGGTGTTACTCCAAGGGGGAGGGGAATGTAATATTTTGGTCAGGACCCTTTGAACATGATCATGTTTATGTTTTAATTAAATTATTTTTGTTACTATGTTTTTCTCCACACCTCGAGGTAGTTTCATTACTACGTTTTTCTCCACACCATGAGGTA
Organism: Picea glauca; assembly: GCA_000966675.3. Lineage (NCBI taxonomy): Eukaryota > Viridiplantae > Streptophyta > Pinopsida > Pinales > Pinaceae > Picea > Picea glauca. Next base: position 246,601 of record JZKD02S0779909.1, read on the forward strand.
GTTTGCATGGTAATTTTGAAAGCTTATAAATGTAATTTTTTTCAAATCAAAAAAAGGTTCCAAACATGAGTGGTGGGGACAACAACAATGAAGATATGATTCCACTAGATAGGAAAGGTAAGGGGGTCCAAGGAAGGGATATTTACCTATTTTTCATTTTATCATAAATGATTATTATAATTAAATAGGAGTCTTGTGAAATGAGGTAATTACTTAAAGTCACTATCTCCTATGTTGAAGACATGACTTCCTATTTTATATTTTCCACCTCCTACCATTAAGGAACCAATAAATGAGTGGAGGGAAGAGTCCTCACACATTCACAATTTCATGCATACAAATTCAAATGACATATAAAATGAGGATTGATGTGTGATATTAGGCACAAAGAAGGAGAATACCAATATATTTATAAATCTTTGTATATTATTGTCTTGTTGGGCTATTCAAGAAACCATAAAACTAACCTTTGTATATTCTTGTCTTTTTAGGCTATTCAAGAAACCATAAAACTATTTTGAAAGAATCTACTCAAGGCTAGAGATTCATATGGAAGTAGAAAGTGAATGATAGAGCTATAATGGACCAACAAATATCTTATAACCCAGGTTGTAGAGGACAAACGGGAGCAACAACAGGAAATCATTAGAGACTTGAATTTATTACATAAGCAGTTTGCAGTAGTTTGCAAGACTTTTTGAAACCTACAAATAGTTCTGCTAGGCAGAGAGGAAGACTATCAAGCCCCAGCCACAATGATTACCAGACTTCTACTCCATAGGGTAACCTCATCTAGCTAGACAAGGAGGATGAAGACCTGATTGAAAAAGGTTAGATTCGTTTCCATTTCTATGTGCTATGATACTTATATTTCTGTTTTGTTGTCTAAAAGATGTAACAAGATGCTACATACTTAGGCATAGTTTTAGTTATACTCTGTATAGTGATAGTGCAGTCAAAGGAAACTGTAATCTCTCAATACTCATACTGATACAAAGCGCTGTGGTTTCAAACTAATATCTTTTGCACTGCCTTGCACCCGGTTTCCCTAATAGCATTATACGCTGTTTTCAAATATTAGTTGGATAAATCTCTATCACTGAGGATTACTATTAAACAGTGAAACAATGAAAATCGGAGGGAAAACCGGACGGATGAAGTAGATATATCTGCTAGAACTATCATTAACCCTACTGTAGCTCCGGGTCATCGCAGGGCCAGCCGCAATGCCAACTGACGTGGCTGGGCTTTCAGATGAATCGAATATACAATCTGTTACTGTTGATATATACAGTCTTACCTTTGGTATATACAGCCTGTTAAGCAATATTAAATGCTGCTAAACATTATTGAATTCTGTTAGAGTTGGATTATAGTTGGATTATGGGCCATCTCATCTTGACAATCTATATTCCACCCGCCGCTCCACTGTTTTTTTAAATCCACTGTCTTTTTTTTAATCATGCCGTCTGTCTTATCCATACCACTTTTTTAATCATGCCGTCTGTCTTATCCATACCACAATCTGGTACAAATACGACAATCTCACACTGCTAGGTATCTTCCGGTTTCTTTCACATGTTTCGTGCAACTTAGTAAACGCTGATAAAAGAATAAACATACACCTGCACCTGATCAAATCCTGATTAGAAATTAAGAAAGAAACCAGGCATGGACGCTGGACAGCGTGATCAGAACAAAGTATCGTTCCACGTCAAAAACTTAGTTTCCTTTTACACCTTTAAAAGGACAAATGCATGTGTGGTAGGTGATAATTAGCCTGATGTGGATTTGTCATAAGCAACTTCAACGGTAGATTGAAAATATAGTCATCCGGCGGGAGAGACTTATCTTGTTTCATTGACATCGAGCTCAGACATGGAGGTGGGTATAAACCAAAAAAAAAAAATTATAGGATTTGTAGAAAGTTGAGGTAAAAAAACAAGAAATTAACGTCTGCTGGTCGATAACGCGTCTAGTGGGTGATAATACAATGTCGTTTTCATCTATGTGGCAAAACCGACATGGAGGCGAATTGAGATGGATCCGTCCGAATGTGGACATTTTTCTAATAATAAAAGAAATAGAAGAATCCAACAAAGTAAATAATGCGGGACGCGTCTATTGAAAAAGTTAAAAATATTTCACTTAAAAAATTGGTCACTTAACCATCGTGCTGGGGAGAAACATGACTAGTTTTGCATAGTGGCTAATAACAGGGCTCAGGTGGAGCAGATTTCCCATGGATATTTTTCATCCTCCAACCCCAACATCCACAATGCAACGTTTTCGACACATAGTAGTGGTGTAGAAGCGTCGAAGGGAATATTCTCTGGAATCTTTACCACAAAGATTTGGTTACAAACCATCAAGGATGAGTAACCTCCAAAGGTGACAGAACCATCGACATCGGTGTTGCCATACATCCAAATGACCTTCTCATAGTATTGTTCTTTCTCTTTACTACAAGAATCACAATCCAAGATAACCAACAATGAGACAAAGAGAGAACTAAGAGAATGGCCTTGCAAATACAATTCAAAAATGAAGATAAATGAAACCATTCTGAAAATAAGAGAACACCAAGGATGGTGTTATTCCAAGGGGGAGGGGAATGTAATATTTTGGTGACCCTTTGAACATGATCCTGTTTATGTTTTAATTAAATTATTTAAGAGAACACCAAGGATGGTGTTATTCCAAGGGGGAGGGGAATGTAATATTTTGGCGACCCTTTGAACATGATCATGTTTATGTTTTAATTAAATTATTTGTGTTAGTATGTTTTTCTCCACACTTCGAGGTAGTTTCATTACTACTTTTTTCTCCACACCATGAGATAGTTTGCATGGTAATTTTGAAGGCTTATAAATGTGATTTTTTTCAAATCAAAAAAAGGTTCCAAACATGAGTGGTGGGGACAACATCAATGGGGATATGATTCCACTTGAGAGGAAAGGTAAGGGGGTCCAAGGGAGGGATATTTACCTATGTTTCATGATGGTTCCATACCTTATCCATAACTCTCTTCCATGTGATTATTCTATTTTTCATTTTATCATAAATGATTAATATAATTAAATAGAAGTCTTGTGAAATGAGGTAATTACTTAAAGTCACTATCTCCTAAGTTGAAGACATGACCTCCTATTTTATATTTTCCACCTCCGACCATTAAAGAACCAATAAATGAGTGGAGGGAAGAGTCCTCACACATTCACAATTTCATGCATACAAATTCAAATGACATATAAATTGAGGATTGATGTGTGATATTAGGCACAAATAAGGAGAATACCAATATATTTATAAACCTTTGTATATTATTGTCTTATTGTCTTGTTGGGCTATTCAAGAAACCATAAAACTAACCTTTATATATTCTTGTTTTTTTAGGCTATTCAAGAAACCATAAAACTATTTTGAAAGAATCTACTCAAGGCTAGAGATTCATATGGAAGTAGAAAGTGAATAGGTGGGGAGAAGAATGGTTCACCCATAGCTAGTTGATCCTACTTTACTTTATTATAAGTTCAATCCGGTGTGATCATGAACATGGTATCATTATTTATTATCATATTTTTTAATTGATGAAAAGTCTATAAAGGATGATGAACATTTGGCTATTATGTGTAATTATTTGATTTGCAAAATATGTGTGGAAATGCTATAAAAATTCTTAATGGATGTTTTGCAAAAAGGACCATGTAACATTGGAAAACCTATCTATATATAATTGATATGTGGAGGTTATGGATGACATAGAAATTTCTAATTAATTATTAAGAAACCTTCTTTAAGAAAGTTGGAAATTTGGAAATAATTTTTTTTAGATAAATCTCTTTCTTCTAATTGTTTTTCTAATTTTTGTAATTATAATTTGACATGGAATTCTTACATGGACTTGTTTGAATGATGTGAATATGGATAAACTTTAATTCATTCAATTTCCAAATAATGATTAATTTTGAAAAATTCATATAACTTCTACAAGAAAAAACTATTCAATATTTGAGAGTTTGAATGTATTCTTACATTAATACATTAATAGTGATTAATTTGGAAGAATTCATATAGCTTCCACAAAGGAAAAATTATTCAATATTTGGGAATTTGAATGGATTCTTACATTAATAAACCTAACCTTATTTAGGCTTTAAACAATATGTTTTTAAAGACTTATTCAATATTTGAGAGTTTGAATGTATTCTTACATTAATAGTGATTAATTTGGAAGAATTCATATAACTTCCATAAGGAAAAATTATTCAATATTTGGGAATTTGAATGGATTCTTACATTAATAAACCTAGCCTTACTTAGGCTTCAAACAATATGTTTTTAAAGACTTCTTGCAGTTTGCGGTTTCATGCTCAATGTTTCCATGGATTATTCAAAGATTTTTTTTATGTGATTTTGGCTATGCACGTCAAGTTAGGAATACCATTATTTGTCTATAACTAAAAATATATGATCTAGGTCATCATGATTTTTGTTGGGGTGAAGCTTTACAATGTGGTGGACTCAGCCCCGAAAAATTTAAAATATCCATATTGTATTTTAAAAGAAATATGTTGTTTATTAGACTTGTAGTGGTTTCTATGGATCCATCATGGAGTTTTTATGGAATTTCTATACCTATTATATACAATGATTTGTCTATCATCCCTTCTCATATTCATTGCAAAGTTAATGGCCTAGTTGATAGGCTAGCAAATGAAGGAGTAATGCAACTAGAGCGATATTGGTTATGGATATGGGAGAATCTTAGTTACAAAAAGTTGTGGGAAGAATACATAGCCATTAACTCATAGCATAATAGGTTCTTGAATGGGGTGACAATGTGGAAACCCAAGTAGAAGCCTAGGTATCGATTAGACATTGCCACATCGAAGATTCTCCATGCATAATACTTATTTCACATGGGGTATTCTATAACACCCTCTTACTACGGTCATTCCCTTTCAGTTCGACCTTCTGCAATGTCAAATGGCATAATTAGGAGAAGATTCCATGTTAATTACAAGATTGGATGTTTATGATGGCTTAATTGGGAGAAAATTCCATGTTTATTAGAAGACTCAATGTTTATGATGGCATAATTAGGAGAAAATTCCATGTTTATTACAAGACTCAAGGATGCTTTGAGTCACTCATCTACTTGACTTCTATGGCGCCTTAGTGTTTGTAGTGGCAACATATTCTATGTGGTTCCTTGTCATCATGTTATGGATGTTTACCAAAGGTAGCTCTACTCTTGGCCTTTATTTAGTTGGTTTTCCTAGTTACCAATCAAGCTAGGTGTCGGGCATACCCATGGAGGTAGCTGGTTAGTTCAGTTTATAGGTGGTCTGTTCTAGTGTTGGTGCATTTAGAATAGAAAATGATGAAGACAAAAGACTTTAAATATGGCAATGTGACACAAGAAAAGGGGAAGTGAAGCAAGTCTAGTTGACCTACACAAACCTTTCACTTCAAGAAACTACACAAAAAATTACCAGGGCTCGGGCTGAGGCAATGTAGGGAACATGGAACTACCATAGTTGTTTTCCAGAGGATATTGAAAAAAGTAGAAAGATAGAGAAGAAGGTCAGAAAGAAAATAAGAGAGACACCAAATGAAGGATTAGAAGAAGAATACTTGACTTGGATCCCAGACAAATGAGTTTCTAGATCAAGAAACACTAAGGTTTTTAGAATGATAGAGCTATAATGGACCAACAAATATCTTATAACCCAGGTTGTAGAAGACAAATGGGAGCAACAATAGGAGATCATTAGAGACTTGAATTTATTATATATGCAGTTTGATGTAGTTTGCAAGACTTTTGTAAACCTACAAATAGTTCTGTTAGGCAGAGAGGAAGACTCTCAAGCTCCATCCACAATGATAACCAGACTTCTACTCCATAGGATAACTGTTAAATATAATGTAACCTCAATAGGCTGATTGTACACTGCCAGCTATCCTAGCCAGCTGTACTTCCTATTCTTGTTTTGCTTGAGCCTAATTAGCTCAGTTATTTCCCTTTACATTGTACTTACCACTTCAGAACTTCTTCATGTACTCATTTTGTACTCTTCTTCTTATATTATAATATATTGTTTTATGTTCTATTCTTTCTCTCTGCATTTCTTGCTCCACAATTTATCATGGTATCAGAGCTTCGGCAGTAAGCCTCTTCACACAGGCTGGATAGAAACATGATCCTCAAATAGCGCAGAGCTTCACGGATCTTGAGAGCATTCGACACAGACTTTTCACAAGGCTTGGAGAGCTGTCCGTCATACTCTTGAAAGATCCTCACAAGAAACTTCCACGAGGAAGTTGTCCGCTCATACTCTCAAAAGATCAGCGTAAGAAGCTCACGCGAGGTCGCAGAGCATACTACGCTCGAAATTTTCGAGGAACAGAAACACGAGAAGGAAGCATAGATCAAGAAGGAAGAAACAATAAAGATTCTTGTACAATTTTCAAGAATCATCAAAGATTCACGAAGAAGAGCCGCAGGAGGCGGGAACTCTTGAAAAATTCAAAGCATTTGTTCAAATTCATGAAAGATAGTTGCAGAAAGAAGAAGCGTTTAAAGTATTTCGGAAATCGCTCAAATTTGTCAAAGATTGCAGCAGAGAACAAAGAGTTCGTGAAATTCTTTCAAATCTTTGAAAGATTCATGAATTTTTCTTCCGAGGAAGAAAATCCTTGCAAATGCAACAAAGATCGCGTCTAAGGAGAAAAGAACAACTGTCGCAGCAGTAAGATCTGTCCTCCGAAAATATCTGAGGTGGAAATCCATTTTAGAAGGGACGAGGAGAGCGCAGAAAAGGCGAAAGAATTCCAGCCGTTAGATCTTGTGCAGAGGACCGACAATCGTTGGATCAGCGAGAAAGTGCACGAGGTTTAGTCCTCTGGAGTGCACAAGAGAAATTTCGACTTCTGAAGTCACGAAATCCTGAAATCATCTAGACCGTCCATCAAGAGACACATGGCGAGATCTCAGCATTTCACTGACTCTCAAGGTGTAAAGGTCAGAAGACAGCTGTGAGAATTTGCGAATTGTGAAATCACGAGTTATTCTGGACCATTGGATCGAGATAGATCGTGAGCTGTCGATATGATCTAATCGCAAAATCGGGGATCGAAAGTTGGAAAAGTGAAGGCGACTGCTCTCTAAAACCCCGATACGCGAAATCCCGACATCACAAATCGTGAAATCCTAAGAGGATTGTGAGTCATCCATCTCAGAGGACAGGTGGCAGCAGATCCAAGTGCCATCATTTCGACATTTCGGAGTTTGGGATATCGGAGGTCTTGTTGACGAAAGGTCACGACACTTCACGACGAAAGTCCCAAAATCCTGAAAAGATCACAGTCGTCCTTTCGTTCAGACACGTGGCGGAGATCAAGGAAACCATCGGCATCTCGGCTACCAGGGTTTCAACTTGACAGAGGATTTGGAGTCGCAAGTCATGAAATCACGAAACGACGAGGACCATCCATTTTGAGGGGACATGTGGCAATAATCTAGGCCCTCGGGGAAAGTCCTGTAAGCGAAGGCCATCAACATTTCGGGAATCGGATTTTCGAGAGTCGAGAGACTAAGAGGTCGCACGTTTGAGTCGCGAAACCCCGAAAGGGACTGCGGTCATATCAGGAGAGGTCATGTGGACCAGAGGTATAGCCCAAGGGGCTAACTGAAGTTAATGCCATTTCAGCAAATCGACATTTCGGAGTTCTCGATTTCGGAAACTCTGGGACAAGAGTTCTAAACTTGCGAAATAACGAATCGTGAAATCCCGAAGGGATTTGGACCATCAAATCACAAGAAGATCTCGATCGTTGATCGGTGTTTCGGCATATCGTGGATCCTGCAGACAGAGCACCGGGCCACTTCGCATCGCGAAGTCCCGAAATGCGAAATCCCGAAAAGACTTTTGAGAAGGGCCTTTCCAGCATATTTCACATTTCGGCAAATTGAAAGACAAAGAACCAGAAAAGCCTGTAGCGCTTTAACATCAAGGCACGTGGTCACATTGCACGGTGACTAAGGCCAAACTCAAGCCGTTAAGCCCTCTTCGACACTTCGGCAATCGGAAGTTGGAGAGTTCAAAGGTCTCGTCTAACAGAGTTCTGAAATCACTGCAAGAAAGCAACAGACCTGGTTTTACGCGCGGGAGACAGGTAAATACGAAATTTCCTTCTGCTTTTTTTGCAATTTTTTTTAAACAAAGATGGCGACGTCTAGCAATTTAGGACCAACTCAGGGTCTGATTTTTCTTGGAAAGAACTATGAGTTCTGGTCTCTTCGGATGAGATCCTTCTTGCAAGCACAAGAGTGTTGGGATCCGGTGGATCATGGATATGTGGAACCAGATCTAGCATACTTGTCCGCAATGACTAATCAGTAGAAAATTGCTCAGGCAACATAGAGAAACAGAGAAAATAAAGATAAATTTTGGATTCAAAATTCTATGGATGACTCGATTTTCTCAAAAATCAAGGGCGTTGGTACTTCAAAAAAGCCCTGGGACATCCTTATATCTTCCTACCAAGGAAATGACAGGGTCAAAACAATTAAACTGCAGACCTTGAGGACGCAATTCGAGACTCTAGGGATGACAGATTCTGAAAATGTGGATCAGTTCATGACCAGAGTCATGGGCATCGTAAACTAAATCAGACTGACTGATGAAACCATCACTGATCAACGAATTGTTGAGAAAATCCTCAGAAGTTTACCAAAGAAATTTGAAATGGTTGTAACAGCAATCTTTGAATCCAAGGATCTGTCATGTTTTTCAACAGATGAACTAATTGGTTCTCTGGTGACACATGAGACCAGACTGCATCTCACATATGAGTCAATCCCCAATGCTTTCAAAACTCAATTCTCCTTCAGCAGAGGGAGAGGAAGAGGAAGAAGCAGAAGTCACCAAGGAAGAGGGAGCAATCAAAGTAACCCTCACTCCAGTGGAGGTAATAGACAACAGTATCCGAATCAAAATTTCCAAGGTCAAAGACAACAACAACAAAATCAACATCAGAATTTCCAGCCTCAAAGAGGCAGAGGGAGAAAATCAAATGAGAAATCAAGCATACAATGCTATTACTGCAAAAAGTATGGGCACAATGAATATGAATGCAGGAAGAAGCAATCAAATCATCTCTCAGGCAGAGCACATGTGTCAAATCACACGGGAGAAAACTCAGGAGGTATGTTTCTTTTGTGCCACAAGACTGAACAACAACCTAAAGATCTGTGGTTGATGGACAGTGGATGCAACAATCACGTGACAAGTAACAAAGATTTACTTTCATGCATTGATTCTTCACTCTCATCTGATATTACACTTGGAAATGATTCTTTAGTCAAAGTTCAAGGAAAAGGCAATGTTCCTATTCTTACTAAACAAAATGTAAAGAAAGACATAAACAATGTCTATCATGTTCCAAATCTGAAACATAATTTGTTAAGTGTAGGATAGCTCATTGAACATGGCTATAAGGTACTTTTTGAGGGAGCATCTTGCAAGATATATGACAAAATCCCAAGCAGAAAATTGATTTATGAAATCCACACGACTCTGAATAGGATGTTTCCCCTTACCCTCAGAACTGCAAATCTTATTCAACCATATGCACCGAGTGCATCTACCCTGAATGAAACAATGGTTTGGCATACAAGATTTGGACATCTACCATTTCAAAGTCTAAGTCTTATTCAGAAGCACTCCATGGTCAAAGGTCTTCTTATCTTTAAAGAACAAATTCCCCCATGTGAGCCTTGCATACTTGGAAAACATAAGAGAACTAGTTTTCCACAGTCTTCCAATCAAGCCAAACAACATCTTGAACTTGTTCACACTGACCTATGTGGACCAATGCAAACAGAGTCAATAGGTGGCAGCTTTTATTTTCTAACATTTATTGATGATTTCAACAGAAAAATATGGATCTATTTTCTGAGATACAAGTCTAAAACTTTTGCAAAATTCAAAGAATTCAAGGCAGAAGCTGAAAAACAGAGTGGCAAATATATCAAAGCACTCAGGTCAGATGGAGGAGGAGAATACAACTCTAGAGAATTTGCAAATTTATGCAAATCACAAGGCATTATCATGCAAACAACAGTCATGTATACTCCACAACAGAATGGAGTGGCTGAAAGGAAAAATCAGACAATAATGAATATGGCAAGAACACTTCTTAAAGAGAAAAGTTTGTCAAATACTTTTTGGGCTGAAGCAGTAGCATGCTTAGTTTATCTCTTGAATAGATCTCCAACCACAAGTCTAAAGATGAAAGTTCCCCAAGAAGCATAGAGTGGGACAATGCTCAATGTAGCGCATCTAAGGACATTCAGATGCATATCATACGCTCACATACCTTCCGAATTAAGGAAGAAACTTAATGACAAAAGTGAGAAATGTATTTTCATTGGATATAGTGAAACATCTAAAGCTTACAGGCTTTACAATCCAATCACCAAAAAACTAATTCTCAGCAGAGATGTAAAATTTCTGGAAAATCAATTCTGGAATGATTCAGAAAGTCAACAAATGGAAAGTCAAAATCCATTGCTACCAAGTTCTGAAAATGCAGAAAATTCAGGATAGTAAGTACCTCAAAACTATTCTTCCAAGATTGCAAGTACAAAGACAACCTGCAAATTCTCAGGATAACTCAACTTCCAGCAGAGAATCATTCTTTGAACCACAAAATCAGAGAACTCGAAGTTCGAGAGAAATCACTCAGCAGTTGGATGACTTTGAACAACAGAACCTTTTTTCTGTAATGTCATGTCAACCTACATCTTTTAAGGAAGCAGCCAAGGAGCCACATTGGGTTCAAGCCATGAACAAAGAAATTGACTCCATTGAGAAGAACAAGACATGGGATCTTGTTGATTTTCCAAGTCACAAGAAGAGTATTGGTGTTAAGTTGGTTTACAAAATTAAACTCAATGAAAAAGGGCAGATCAAAAAACACAAGGCAAGACTTGTTGCCAAAGGATTCTCACAACAACCTGGTACTGATTATGGTGAAACTTTTGCTCCAGTAGCAATATTAGACATTGTAAGGACTCTATTGGCCATAACAACCCAACACAAATGGAAAGTATACCAGATGGATGTCAAATCAGCATTCTTGAATAGTTTTTTAAAAGAAGTTTATGTCGATCAGCCACCTGGATTTGAAGTCCAAGAGTACCCAGCCAAATTATATCGGTTGAAGAAAGCCTTGTATGGATTAAAGCAAGCTCCAAGAGCTTGGTACAACAGAATTGACACTTATCTGATCAAAAGTGGTTTCAGCAGAAGCCAACATGAGCCAACTCTTTACACCAAAACATATCAGCATGGTAAAATTTTGATTGTATGTTTATATGTTGATGACATGATCTATACCGGAAATCTTGAGTTAACAAATTTTAAACATGCCATGCAATCTGAGTTTGAGATGACAGATCTTGGCATAATGAAATATTTTTTAGGGATTGAGGTTGTTCAATTAACCAAAGACATTTTTGTCTGTCAGCAAAAGTATGCAGTAGACATCCTCAAAAGATTTCGCATGGAAGAATGCAATCCAGCAAAAACCCCCATACCACTAGGCACAAAATTGAGCAAGAAAGATGAAGGCACTACAGTGGACTCTACCCTGTACAAAAGTTTAGTAGGCAGTTTGTTGTATCTTACAACAACTAGGCCTGACATTATGTATGCAGCCAACCTTGTTTCCAAATTCATGGGATCCCCCAAAGATTCTCATTGGAAAATGGCGAAACGAATTCTGAGATATGTCGCAGGAACTCTCAATTTCGGCTTAGGGTACACTAAATCTGATAGTAATCAACTTTCTGGTTACACAGACAGTGATTTTGCAGGCAGCCTAGATGACAGGAAAAACACATCTGAACATGTTTTTCAACTGGGCACGAACTTGATCTCATGGGCATCCAAGAAGCAGCCAATTGTATCAATATTTTCTGCAGAGGCAGAGTATGTCGCTGCTACCTCAGCTTCCTCTCAAGCTGTGTGGCTGAGAAGAATATTGAAAGATATGTCACATACATAAAATGATCCAACTCCTATTTTTTGTGACAATACTTCAACAATTGCTCTATGCAAAAATCATGTGTTTCACAAGAAAAGCAAACACATTGACACTCGTTTTCATTTCATATGCGAGCTGGTCAATAATGGTGATATTGTACTACAATTCTGTGGTTCTCGAGATTAGCTTGTTGATATCTTTACAAAGCCACTTGGAAAATCGGTTTTTGATTTTCAAAGACAACACTTAGGCATAATCAGTGCTGATGTTTGTAACTGTTGAGTTTAAGAGGGAGTGCTAAATATAATGTAACCTCAACAGGTTGACTGCACACTGCCAGCTGTCGTGGCCAGCTGTACTTTCTATTCTTGTTTTGCTTGAGCCTATTTAGCTCAGCTATTTCCCTTTGCATTGTACTTACTACTTCAGAACTTCTTCATGTACTCGTTTTGTACTCTTCTTCTTATATTCTAATATACTGTTTTTTGTTCTATTCTTTCTCTCTACATTTCTTGCTTCACAATTTATCAATAACCTCATCTAGCTAGACAAGGAGGATGAAGACCTAATTGAAAAAGGTTAAATTCCTTTCCATTTCTATGTGCTATGACACTTATATTTCTGTTTTGTTGTCTAAAAGATGTAACAAGATGCTACATACTTAGGCATAGTTTTAACAAGATGCTACATACTTAGGCATAGTTTTAACAAGATGCTACATACTTAGGCACAGTTTTAGTGCAGTCAAAGGAAACTGATAATCTCTAAATACTCATACTAATACAAAGCGCTGTGGTTTCAATCTAATATCTTTTGCACTGCCTTGCACCCGGTTTCCCTAATGGCATTATACGCTGTTTTCAAGTATTAGTTGGATAAATCTCTATCACCGAGGATTACTATTAAACAGTGAAACAATGAAAATCGGAGGGAAAACCGGACGGATGAAGTAGATATATCTGCTAGAACTATCATTAACCCTACTGTAGCTCCGGGTCATCGCAGGGCCAGCCGCAATGCGAACTGACGTGGCTGGGCGTTCAGATGAATCGAATATACAATCTGTTACTGTTGATATATACAGTTTTACTGTTGGTATATACAGCCTGTTAATCAATATTAAATGCTGCTAACCATTAAACCATTATTGAATTCTGTGACAGTTGGATTATAGGCCATCTCATCTTGACAATCTATATTCCACCCGCCGCTCCACTGTTTTTTTAAATCCACTGTTTTTTTTAATCATGCCGTCTGTCTTATCCATACCACTTTTTTAATCATGCTGTCTGTCTTATCCATACCACAATCTGGTACAAATACGACAATCTCACACTGCTAGGTATCTTCCGGTTTCTTTCACATGTTTCGTGCAACTTAGTAAACGCTGATAAAAGAATAAACATCCACTTGCACCTGATCAAATCCTGATCAGAAATTAAGAAAGAAACCAGGCATGGACACTGGACAGCGTGATCAGAACAAAGTATCGTTCCACGTCAAAAAAATTAGTTTCCTTTTACACCTTTAAAAGGACAAATGCATGTGTGGTAGGTGATAATTAGCCTGATGTTGATTTGTCATAAGCAACTTCAACGGTAGATTGAAAATATAGTCATCCAAAAAAAAAAAATATAGGATTTGTAGAAAGTTGAGGTAAAAAAAAAAAAATCAACGTCTGCTGGTCGATAACGCGTCTAGCGGGTGATAATACAATGTCATTTTCATCTATGTGGCAAAACCGACCTGGAGGCGAATTGAGATGGATCCGTCCGAATATGGACATTTTTCTAATAATAGAAGAATCCAACTAATTAAATAATGCGCGACGCGTCTATTGAAAAAGTTAAAAAATATTTAAAATATTAAATGAAAAATACAAAATAAGTTATGGGTTGGCATGAGGAAGATTTGAAATCCATGGGATACTTACACATTTTTTATTGTTTTTTTAATTGTACAAAATTATCTTTATAATATTATTTTTATAATAATCTTATTATTTTAAATTTCAAATTAAGAATAATTGGGCATATCTGATGTTTGGAATCTTTATTACTTTATACATATTTAATTTTGAAATCTCTTCTTTATTATTTTAGACATATTTAACATTGGAATCTTTATTATTTAATTAAATGGTATTAAATAATTTTATAATAATATTATTGTTTTAAGTTTCAAATTAACAATAACTATGCATATTTAATATCAGGAAATAAAACAATGGTGCTCATTATATAATTTTAAAAATTAAGTTTGTAAGAAGTACGAAAAAGCTTTTTCTATATAGTTTTTTTTTTAAACCATTCATACTAAATAAATAATAAAATTTATTAATGACATCTCAATAATGAAAAAACATTTAAAATAAGTATTTTCTTTGATGTACTTCCACTTAATTTCTTTGTTATAATACTAGCACAACAGCTAAATAGTTGTTCTAAATAGTTGTTGGTGAATGCAGAAAGGTTGATAAAATGAAACGAATCTTTAAAAGAATATATTAAATTTTATTATTAATTAAAAAATAAACTGTTGAGCTTCATTTATCTAGTGTTAATATTTTAATAAACGGATGTCTTTATAATAGCTAAAAAGTTGATGATTGAAATCACAGCCATTTATTTTGTTTGACTACTAAAAATATTCCAGCCATATTTAATCATGTCCATAAAAAACTTATTAAGCACTAAACCCCTATTAAATCTGTCCATTATCAAAAAGTATAACCTTTCGACTTAAAAATAATATTACATGTTACTAAGTGAGTAGATTAACTATGAATATTTAGTAATACTTCATTTGTTTCACATAAAAGTTTTTTGGAGAATTTTAAATTGCAGTAGTAACGGAGAACGGATTGTGAAAATTAAAAGTGACATTTAGGTAACCAATGCCTTGCAACATTTTGACTCGACACGATTTACATGCCATAGACATTTAATTAATTTTCGAGGGTTGTATATAATATTAAATTTCTCGTTAGATATGCGTTTTACGTACACAATTTTTTTTCATTTAAAAATGACAACTAGACAAATAGAAATTTAATTAATTTTGGAGGGTTGTATATAATATTAAATTTCTTATTAAATATGCGTTTTATATATACAAAATATTTTCATTTAAAAATGCCATTTGTCATTTGGGCATGATAAAAACACATAATTGACATATCTTAAGGTTGGTTAGATTTTGAGTGTTTCTATTAAATTTTGTTATATTTTGAGTGTGATGATATGAAAATGTATGTATCATTTCAACTAGACATTTAATTAATTTTTGAGGGTTGTATATAATATTAAATTTCTCATTAGATATGTGTTTTACATACAAAAAATATTTTCATTTAAAAATGTCATTTGGGTATGATAAAAACACATAATTGACATATCTTAAGGTTGGTTAGATTTTGAGTGTTTTTATTAAAACTTGTTATATTTTGAGTGTGATGATATGAAAATGTATGTATCATTTCAATTAGACATTTAATTAATCTTTGAGGGTTGTATATAATATTAAATTTCTCACTAGATATGTGTTTTACATACATAAAAGATTTTCATTTAAAAATGTCATTTGTCATTTTGGTATGATAAAAACACATACACAAAATATTTTCATTTAAAAATGTTATTTGTCATTTGGGCATGATAAAAACACATAATTGGTTTACCTTTATTAAGGTTGATTAGATTTTGAGTGTTTTTATTAAAGTTTGTTATATTTTGAGTGTGATGATATGAAAATGTATGTATCATTTCAACTACCACAATACCATGTTCACAATACCATGTTGTAGCATTTTCATTAGTGCCATTGCCAATTGTGTTTTTTAAGAAAACAATTTAAATTTAGATGACATAAAACATGATGTTAAAAGGGACATTGTGATTTTCATCAACTTTGCATATTGATTCTATGTCTACTCTATGTTGTTTTTTTTTATGTATGTTATACAAGGCAATGTTTTAATGACAAAAAATATGATATAGAAATCCTTAAAACATTGCCTTGTATAACATACATAAAAAACAACAACATAGAAACCCTTATTGCATTGTTTTGTGTGGTATATTATTGAAAAAACATATAAAGTCACTTTTGTGTCAAGCTTGTATCATAAGTGTTATCCTCCTAATAGTCCTAAAGTTCATTTAAAAGTCATTTTTCTAGAATAATAATAAATAAAGTTTATTCTAGAATATAGGTATTTATTAGGATATGTCCTTGTGACATCCTTGTCATAGTCATTATCCTTGTGATGTTGGTCAATGAAAGTGAACTATCCCCCAAAGAGTTCTAATTAATTCTAAATTGAAAATCAAACTAATCTAATCTAACTACTTCTAAGATATCTTGCAGGAGAAAAACCAATAGATGAGCATAACCTAAAATGATATCTCTGACAACAAAAATAGTTTATGGAAACCAAGGATATGTTAAAACAATAATTTGCAGATATTATCACAACTAGTTGAAAATAAGACCCGGAACATAATCCATGTACTCAGAACAAATCGCAACAGTACAATTATTCCAAATACTAAGCACGGAAAGAGTTCATGTGATCAGAACTCAAAAAAAGTAAATGAAAAACACATTTATGGATTAGTCCCAAACACATTTCCTAGCAATTATGACTTTGAAAATGCCTTCTTCTCTTCATATATCCATAAATAAATGTATCAAGAGTCTACACAATGGGAAAAAATCCCATTACATCCAACGAGTTCTCTTTTATAAGACAAGAGAGACTCCTCATCTCTTATGACTGTTCATTTAATTTCCCTTTGTTTTTTTCATTTTATCTTTTGAATTTCTATTACATTTTCAAAAATGAACATGTAAGGCTTATAAACATAACTTGAAGACACTCATGAGTGGTTATTCTCTCCCTCAGGAAGTTCATAAATGATATTCATTTACAAATGTTATTAACTCGGCGCGTTGAAACACTAGGCTGAAATGGGTTGGATCCATTAGACAAGATATTGTGGTTGAGATTGAGTTAGGACCTTGAAGTCCTGATGCTCAAGAAGAATGGAGTTGTAGAGTCCACAAAAAATCTAGAATGTATGAGATCCTTAGTAATGTATTGAAGGATTGTGACCATCCCTTTCAAATTTGGGAATGATCACCACTATGGAATAAATTTTAGATTTGGACCATTGGATATTTTTGGGAGAAAACAAATCCTTCATAGCCGTCGGATCTGGAGAAGGTGCAGGGTCGTTAAGCACCAAATTTCTTTTATACTTCGTTGCTTCGACAAATTTTAAGTCTTTGATGAAAAGGAGGTAAAATCCCCGAAGCTCCAAAGTCTTGGAGTGACACTACGTCGTAGATCATAGGGAGGATTACTTGACCGTTGGATTTCTCCAAGGATAGATCTAGGTCATTGGATCAGACACAGATCCATAGGTGAGGCATAGTGGAGAATTTCACATCCTAGCCGTTAGATCTGCGAGTGAGAAAGCATGAGCAACAGATACCATGAAAGTTTAGAGGTTTGACACTCTAAGAGAAGCAAGTCATTAAGCTTCGAGGAAGAAAATCTCCTGAAGTCTCGAACTCTGGAGAAAATAATGATCATTAGTTTTATGGGATGCATGTCTACAAATGATCAAATATTCAACATTCAATATTTTTAGTCCTTATGTCACTTGGAGAAGTTTTCTTCGAAGTCCCAAAGTTTTTAGTCAATCCAGACCATTCACAGTTTGGGGACATGTGCCTGCATATTAACAATTGTTCAGAAGTTCGACGTTCAAAGAAAATATTGGATGGAGTTGGAAAAAAGTCCTTCAAATCCCAAAACCTTGAAGTGTCAGAGCCCCTGAAACTCTGGAGAAGCACAGTTCAAAAGTTCAATAGTTCAATATATTTGTAATGGTATGTGGTGAAGTCCCCCAAAGCCTGAAGTCTGAAATATCCAAAGAGTGATAGACCAGGAGTCCAGGAGTTCGATGTTTAGGAGTTTTGAGGTGTATGGTAGAAGAAACTTTCGAAGCTCGAACTAGCCGAAGTCCGGGAGCATCAAAGTGACGTGATATGTTGATGTCACCGAGGGTGACATGGACCCAATTCATGCATGCCATGTGTCATCCTGTTTTATGATATTGACATATCGTTTGTGCCAATTCTTACCTACAATGTGTCACCCATAGATTAGGCCACGTTTCATCTCTACATTTTGGACATGTATTACCCTTGGTGTGTATTTGTTGATGCGACTCTGAAAGTTCAGAGATTCGATACTCAGGGACAAGGGAGTATGTTGTTGTAAAAACCTTTGAAGTCCGAAGATCCATAGCATTGGAGTAGTTATGCTCTGAAGAATTGCTCTGGGAGTTCGTTAGTTTGATGTTGGGAGGGAATGTTATGTGGAATAAGAGGAACCTATGAATCTCGAAGTTCTAGAGCCCCGAAGCTCCGAAGAAGTGTTCGTTCAGAAGATTCTCCAGTTTGACATATTAGGAAATTTGAAGTGTGATGAAGGTGAAACCCCCGAGGCCCAAGTACCCAGAGACCTGATGTCCCGAAGCTTCGGATAAGCGCCTCCAACAAAGTTCTTGTTCATAGCCCTTGGTCCTTTGAGACTCTGGTCGAAGTAAAAGGGGGCTAGTGGTCGATTTTTTTTGTGTTGAAGAAAGAAAAACGCTAAGGAAGGATTAATCCTATAGGTTTGATCCTTGGTCACCTGGGGAAGGGGTTTGAAGGAAGTGTCTATGAAAAATTCAATTTGATGTATCAGCTAAGGGGGATGAAAGTGGTTTTTTGGGGAGCCCTAACTTTGAACTCAGATATCTGATTGGGGAGAAATTATATCCTTTGGAAGGTTGATTCAGAGGAGAATGGCCTGGATTATTTTAATTTGGATAACTATGATATATTTTATTCATAAATTAAACAGAAAAGGCAACTATAAATTTAATTGACAATTTTGTATGATATGTATAATTCTTGCATGTTTGTCAGGATTAGAGGTATAACCAGATCAATTCAAGAATAGGATAAGATGTTAGGGTCATGGAGGCATGACATAGATTACAAAATTTGGATGAGGTAATAAATAGCTACAAAGAAAGTAATGGAAAGTGGATAAAGAACTCGAGAAGAGCATAATAGAAGAATTATTATGTTGATAGTACATAATGCGAATAAATTGTAGGTACTACAAAATAAAGAATCCTCACATAGGACATGAAGCTAGTAGGTGAATAATGTCAGTAATGGGCATAGAAAGGAAAAGTAAGGCTCCATAGCCTTGAAGGTAGATATGTGTAGAAAGTTGCAAGCTTGATGTGGAAGAAAACAAAGAGATTAAGAGGTGGTGTGTGAATAATCTCTATGTATCAAGCATAGGAGTTACAGGGAAGGATTTGTTAGATATGACTTATCTACTTGTCTAAAAGTACTCAGTGAAATAAATCCACTTCTAATATCAGAGTTAATAGTCAAAGAAGGATGTCCATGTAGAGAAATTGAAATGCTCTCTCACTTGAAAAGTGTCAGTAAATGAAAATGGAATTCCATTTGGAAATGGTATTAACTGTGAAAGGTATGGTTTCACAGGGAAATGTTAATGAAGTAACCTAATGGACAACTAGGATTAATAGTATTTGATTCAAGAATGTTGTTGTAGGGTGATGGAATATTTGAGCTACTTCATTCCAAGGTGATGGAATGTTTCGAGAAAGGTAAAGTTCGATATGATTTCCTAGGAGAGGCTGCTAGAAATGGAACACATTGGTTGGATTGAAGAATGGCCAAGTGGAACTTGGTTGAAAAGTGTTTAGAACAAGGAAATATAGTGCAGATGAGCAGAATCAAAGAACACAAGGCATCAAGGATTTGAAGGAGTTCAAGGACAACCAACTACAACATAGATAAATAAATAAATAAGTGAATTAAATCATAAATCCACTAGAGTGAATAAGGCATACAATGAAGTTAAAATGCATATGCATTAGTAGGCATGTTGACAATAAATGCTTAGTGCTTATGGATGTATAACTGCATATGCTTGGATATGAATATAACATGCTTGTGAACTTAGAATAGTTTATTATTATGAAATAATGATGTCATGGGAATTGAGTATGACTAATGATGGATTATGTATTCAGGAAAAATGATATAACATGGTTAAAGATATGGATGTTGTTGTTGCTTATAATTTTCATCTAAGTAAAGACCCGTGAGGGTGGTGGGAATGGTGATCAAAATGATGAAGGAGAAAGTTTGTGAGCTTATAGAAATATCAGCTGATCAGATAGAAACAAGTAGGTGGATAACAACCATGCATGTATGCATTTATTTTCTTTTGATGCATACATGTTGAAGGGGATTGAGGTAAGAATTTCCTCAGATAATTTTCAATATTTAAATTGATATGTAATGGCCAAAGGCCTAGAGTATGTAAATGTTGTCGATGCTAGAGTGCATTTAGATAAATTGTTGGTTTCATATTATGTTATGATCGATTATGGGATCACAACTAGGTTAATTCAAGAGACATACTCCTTCTATAACAATGAATATACATAGAGCTAGTCATGTGTGAGACCATAATATGGTTGGTTATGGAAGGGTTATAGTTTTGTTTGAGTGATAAATGGTATCTACTTTATATATGATGTTTGGACTGCAACCTCTTTGTCAAGACTGAAGAGAACTTAAGGATTATATTCTTGGTGTTTTGTTTGGGTTGGAAAGGAAGGTATCTAAATAGTTAGGAAAACATTAGGAAGTGTGTCGATGATGTGTTGAGGCATTGGTCGGATTGTCAAAATCATCATGGTGGAATGCATGACATCGTCATGTGGTATTATGTATCCATTGCATGGATGCATTTCATAGATGTGGCCATGGGAATTGGTACGTCGGTTGTTATTTTGTTTAATAATTAATTGGATTACTGAGAGGGGGATTGAATCAGTAATAGCGTAATTATAATCATTTTTCTTCAAATAATCCAAGTGTTATATCAATGTAGAATTATTATCCAATAATGAGCAATAAGAAATGAACAATCACACACATACACAGTACACCAATGTTTTACGTGGAAACCCAAATCGGGAGAAAACCACATAATGATTTTTCTTATATGTCTTGAAGAATTAAATTCATTGGAAGAACCAACTTCCTTTGTTTTCTAGCTGCAACTAGAAGGAGGCTCCAACCCCCTAGTTTCTTAGGCTACAACTTGAGGCAATCTCAAACTCCCAAATTCTCTAGCTACAACGAGAAGCAGGCTACAACCCCCTATGTTCTCCAGTCACAATCATAAGGTG
This sequence comes from Picea glauca, assembly GCA_000966675.3. NCBI lineage: Eukaryota > Viridiplantae > Streptophyta > Pinopsida > Pinales > Pinaceae > Picea > Picea glauca. The sequence continues at coordinate 267,963 of JZKD02S0779909.1, forward strand.
GCTACAACCAAGGATGATTTTAGGGGATAAATTTCGCTCATGGGATAATTTTCCATGGTTTTTCCCAAAAAAAATATTTGTTTTTCTAAAAATGATTGGCCAAATTTTATAGGATAAAATTATTTTACCTTAAAAATCGCCAAAATTTTATACAAACTATATAAAATCCTTATAAATTTGAATATTTTTACAAAAATATCGCCAACATTTTATAGTTGTTATATGAAGAATTAGCAAGATTCTCCAAGGTTTATACATTTTAAAATAAATTTTCATCCTTAAAATCATCCCTGGCTACAACCACCTATCCTTGCCCTGTCCAACCACCCTGAAGTAGAAGTAGAATGATGGAACCACTGTCACACTATCACTATGAGATATACCTTTGTAAACCTGTACCAATAAACTTGAACTATACATAAACCATGCATCAACCTGTACCTCAACCTATAATCAACCTGTACCATAAAAAAGTGCACCAGCCATGCACCAACCCGTACCATAAACAAGTGCATGAACCATGCACCAACCTGTACCAAACAATCTGTTATCAACCTGTACCATAAAAAAGTGCAACAAACCATGTACGAAGTATGTACCAATCATGTGTCAACTACTCATCAAATGTGACTCATCAATATTTACCAAGATCATCAACTATACACCTCATGTATGTGCCAACTCATCAACTACTTGTCTCAACCATGTACCCAACTTGTACCTCAACCAAAATCCCTCATCAATTTCATCATCCAAATATGATTTATAACTCTGTAATAGACCTGGTGTATATGATCACATACCTGCAAACCTTCCTCAACTTTAAACAACAAGAGATTATCATTTACATCAAGATTTTCTTTAGTCTCACGTGACTAGTTTTGGATTAGTCAACAACCCTAACTTGAAATAATCATAACTTTATACTTGTAATGAATAAATATCTAAAACTGATACATAATGTTCTTCAGTTTTTTTAATGCAATTCCTCCATGTTTCACTACTTGGAACCTCTCATAAAAGTAGTTATAGCAAAAATGGCATACCTTGTTGAATTCTAGCTTATTCTAGAGAGTGACCTTGTAGAGTGTTCCCTGCACATAATATTTGTTAAATCGATTTGAAATTGTTATAAAGAATACCAAACACTGTACTATAACCAACACATTTTGTCTTAATAAATTTGGATATGTTAGAAATAAGTTATGACGTTTTTACCCGAAACACCTGTTTTTGACTGGTTTCAGGACTAGCCACAAACCGTAGTTTCCACGGAGTGTAAATCCAAACCTACAATGAACCACAAGATGAATTTGTTACCACATATACTTGGATATGTTTCCTCAATGGAATCACAATTTCATGATCTGAGTTAGTCTAGAAAAAAGGTTATTGTGAAAATGGTCAGATGACCAGTAAATAACATACCTTAGAAAGCATCATCAAAATAATTTATCCTTCCTTGAATTCCGGACTTCTTTTCTTCACCTTGCCTCAGAAATTTGACTTATATGTCCTTTGGCTAGCTCAGAAACCTATAGGTATTCAATATGCTCAAGTGTGTCTAAAATGAGAGAGCCTTGCATCTTATTTATACTCTGCAAGTAGCTTCCTTAAAAACATCTTCTAGGTCACTCTGCCCACTTTCTTTATTTTAGGCTTAACCCGCTTCTAATTTCTCCATTAAATTTATTATTTAAATAATTTATTTTGTATTCACTTTGAATTATAGTAAACTCATAAATTCACTTTATTATTTACGTTCTAAAATCTCTTAAACCACTTTGACTACTTTGACCTTTTGGGGCTTCTAGATGACATAAGAGGGTCCTCCAACTTCGTAAGGCCATAACTCTCAAGCCGTGAGGAGTTATGTGATGTTAAACATACCACCAGAAATGGAATGACATGTAAAATCCATATAGAATAGTATTACCTGAAAATATATCCAAAATCATACCATTATCCATCAAACAAACTTGGGTCCATTACCCAAACTCGGGTTCTCCAACTTGTCATGACCATAACTCTCTAACTGTGAGGATTTATGTGACGTTCCACATACCAGAAGAAATGGAATGAAAAGCACTATCCATATAGGATAGTTTGAATGAAAAATTTACTGACCTTAATATCATTATTCAACAAATAAGCATGTGTTCTCTAACCATACTTCTAGGATAACTCAATCCGCAAAGCGTTTTCCCGTGAGGGCTTTCAACATAAGGGGACCACTTTGGAGTTCATCCATTTCTACTTATTATCAACCATGACTAGACAATAACGAGCCATATTTACATCAAACAATATTGGGTCCATTACCCAACATTTGTGCTACGGGGCTTTCTTCAAGGGTTGATTTCAATGACAACCAACCTTAATCAACAATCTCCCCCTTTGGCATTGATGGAAACACTCTGATGCAATACTAAAATCATATCACTCATGCTCCCCCTGGAACCATGCCTCTGTCCTATGCATCTGATAAATATTCTCCCCCTAGAACCATGCCTCTGATAAATCTCTCCCCTTTTGTCATCAATGGAAAAGGTATCTTTCCATCCAGGGATGCTCCCCTTGACTGAACTATCTTCTTATGTTGCTTCCTCGTGTACATCTAAGACATATAATATAATAATTCAAAATCATTCATTTTGGATTAGAAATAACTCTGAGTCTGTGGAAAATATACTCAAAGGCTTCCCGTGGAAGTGGTTTTTTAAATATGTCTGCCACTTGTTCTTTTGTGCCCAGATACTCAACTTTGATGTTCTTTTCTGCAACCTGTTCCCGTAAAAATAGCTACTTGATTGGAATGTACTTCGTCTTGGAGTGCATCACCATATTCTTTGAGATATTGATGGGATGTGCATTATCACAATAGATTGGAATGGGCTCATCATACTCAACCTGTATATCTGTCGGAGTTTGTTTCATCCAAAGAACCTGTGTACAACATTATGTTGTTGCAATGTACTCGGCCTCGGTTGTAGATAAGGATGCTGATGATTTTTTCTTTCTTAGCCATGATACTAAACACTCACCCAAGTATAATGTTTCTCCACTAGTGCTTCGTCGGTCATCAATACAACCTGCCCAATCTGCATCTATGTAAGAAATAAGTGATAGATCCTTTCCTTTTGGATACCATAATCCAAACTCTTTTGTTCCTTTGAGATATCTGAAAATCCTCTTCACTGCTAATACATGTAATTCCTTTGGCGCTTCTTGAAATCATGTCACCTATCCAACTGCATATATTACATCTTGTTTGGATGTTGTCACATATAGTAGGTTGCCAATCATTGACCTGTATTGCCTCTGATCTATTGACTTCAAATCATCATCTTTGCTCAACTTGCAACTGGTTTGCAATCTTCCATACCGAACCTTTTTAGCATTTCTATGATATACTTGGTTTGATAAACAAAAATTCATTGGTTTCTTTGTGGCATATCTGAAGTCCCAGAAAGAAAGATAGTTCTCCAAGTAACGACATTTCAAATTCATTCTGCATATATTTTGAAAATTTATGGCTTAACCTATCATCATCACTACCATAAATAATATCATCAACATAAAATTCAATTAATAAAATATTACCTTGACTTACCTTGATGTATAGGTTGGTGTCTGCAATTCCTTTTATGAATCCTGCCTGCTGCAGATACTTATCTAGTCTAGAGTACCATGCTCTAGGAGCCCGTCTTAGACCATACAAATCCTTATTTAATTTACACACATAATTTGTGTTTTCTGACAACTGAAATCCTTCTGGTTGTTCAATGTAGACTTCTTCTTCAAGTTTCCCATTCAGAAAAGATGATTTTATGTCCATTTGATACATTTTAATATTTTTAGAGAATGCATAAGAAAAACACAAATGGATTGCTTCCAGTCTAAAAACTAGAGAAAATGTCTCTTCAAAGTCGATTCCTTGAACCTGTGCATATCCTTTAGATACCAATATATCTTTGTTCCTTGTAACCTGTTCATATTCATTCAATTTATTCCTAAAGACCCTTTTTGTGTCGATCAAATTCTTATTCTTTTGTCTCAGAACCAGTTCCCAAGTGTCATTTTTCTCCATTTGATCCAATTCTTCATCTATGGCCTTATTCCAAGATTCATCCTTGCTAGCTTCTTCAAAACAATTTGGTTCAATTGTAGATAAGAGTGCTAGGTGTGTTTGTTCTGGTGAACGGATTCTTCTTCTAGTCTCAAATCATGCATCTTTATTTCTGATAATCTGATCTGAAGGATGATTCTTTTGTACTCGTTTACTAGGTGTCTTTGGAGACACTTGCTGAACTTTCTCTTCTCCTTCTGTCACATTCTCTTCATCTTCCTCTTCTACTTCTTTTTCATCTTCTCCTTCTTCTTCTAAGGGTTGTTTCATTGATTCATTTTCTTTCTTTGATTCTGGTCTGCCTATTTCATCAATTGTTACATTGATGCTTTCCATAACTTTTTTCAATCTTAGATTGTTACACTTATATTCTTTCCTTGTACTTGAGTAACCAACAAGTACTCATTTTTCCACACGAGAGTCAAACTTTCCCATTCCTCCATCTTCTCTTTTGATATAGCATTTGCTTGCAAAAACTCTGAAGTGCTTTACATTTGTTGGTCTTCCTTTCCATATTTCATAAGGCATTTTGTTAGTGTTGTTTCTGAGCATTACTCTGTTTTGAATGTGCATTGTTGTATGCACTACCTGTGTCCAAAAAATATATTTCAATTTTGAATCCATTAACATTGTTCGAGCCATTTCTTGTACTGTCCTGTTCTTTCTTTCAACAACTCCATTCTGTTAAGGTGTCCTAGCAACGAAGAATTGCCTTTTTATTCCATGATTGTTGCAGTAGTCCATAATTTCCTTTGAGGTTAAATCTCCTCCATTATCAGATCTCAAGCATTTGATTTTTAAATCCATTCCATTTTCAACCATTTCCTTGTAGATCTTGAAGTTTTCAAAACCTTCTAACTTATTCTTAAGAAAACAAACTGCAGTCATTCTTGTATAATCATCAACTAATAACATGAAGTATTTCTCACCCTTTTGTGAATCAAAAGTAACTTTATGACCTTGGTCACACATTTGACTCACACTTAGAATATTATGTTTCATATATTCTACTAGTAGAACATTTTCTACCTTTTCATTCTTGTTCCCAATTTAGATTGAGCCTTTTCCAATGATTTTGGTTGAATCATCATTTTCGAAGGAGATTGATCCATCTCTTTCCTTTAGTAATGTAAGAAAATTGTCTCCATCACCTGTCATGTGTTTTGAACATCCACTGTCAACATACCAACCGTGTTTCTTCTGCTTAGTTGTTAGAGCAATTGTGCATTCTTCATTGCTATACTAATATTGCTTTCTTATCCATGTCATTTTCTGAGGTTCATGTCTGTGACTGTTGTTACTTTGTTGAGGTTCTTTAGGAAGGACTGTCATTCTGCAATCTTTGGCCACGTGTCCAAAATTGTTACATTGGTAACATTCCATTTCACTACTCATAGATTCAAAACTGTTGTAACTTCTTCTTTGTGTTTCACTAGGTCTTTTTGAATAACCCCTTTGTATATGACTCTCAAAGTTGTTATTGTTCCTATTGTTAGATCTGCAATTCACAGCTTTATGTCCAAAATTATTACATTCATAACATAAACCAAAAAATATGGTTTGATACATGGGATTAGAATATCTTCTGAAAGGGGGTGCTCTTATGAATCCTTCTTCCTCTTGAGGCCTATCTGTTTGTTGTTGATTCTGAAATTTGAATCTTCTTGGTGGAGGAGTGTCCCTGTAATCTTCCTTGTATATCTTCCTATCCCCTTTTATTGTTTTTGCATAACTTTTTGGATATGTTTCTTTCTCTATTGTTTTAGAGCTTGATCCCTTTTCTATATGATTGTATCCAAGTTCAGACTGTCAAGATGAGAATTTTGACTACTGATAATGTCATCCAAAACTTTTGAGCTATTTTGCATATTTTTCTTTTGAATATCCTTTCCTACTGCGACAATATCTGCTTCCAAGTTTCCAATGATATTGTCCTTTTCTTCTAGATTTTCTTTGAGTGCTTCATCAATTCTTTTATATTCTTCTATTTGAACCTTCAATTTTGTGATCATTTGTTCTAGTTCTCGAGTATCCTTTTTCTTGTCTAGTTATGCTTGGAATTTATTGTTTTTCTTCTTTTTTCTTTTGATAGCTTGTATGACACACATTAATTCTTCTCGATAGTCAACTTCTGCTTCTTCAATTTCTTCTTCGACTTCTTCATATTCTTCTTCGGCTTCTTCATATTCTTCTTCGGAGTCTTATTTGTCAGAGTCTCTTTCTACCATGAATAGACCTCTTCCTGTCTCACTGTCACTGACTTCATCTTCATTTGATGACGAGATGTCTTCTTTGTTGCATAAGTTTTTCTTGAAAACTTTCTTTTTAGTTCTTTTTTATTTATATGTGTGTTTTCCTTTTGAGTAACCTTCATCATTTCTCTTTTCCTTATGGGGACATTTGTTAGCAAAATGACCAATACCATCACAATTAAAACAAATTAAAGGAAGCTTACCTCTATACCTACCGTCAGTTCCCTTGTTCAGTCTTTTGATGAAGTTGGCCACTTCTTCATCATCTTCTGAGACGTCATTGTTGCTGCTATATTCTTCTTGTTCCTTTTTCTTTTTCTTTGAACTTTTGGATACTTTGAAGTCTACTTCTTTTACATCTGTATTTTTCTGTTCAGTTCTCATTTCATATGATGTGAAAATTCCATGCATTTCATCCATTCTTATTGAGTTTAGATCTGATCTTTCTTCTAGTGTTGATATCTTAGGGTTAAATATCATAGGAAGAGATCTTAGTACCTTTTGAACAATTACAGATTCTTCGATTTCTTCTCCCAATCCTATTGTGACATCCCCAAAAACAAATTATTTTTCAAAATTCAAAAATATTGTTAGAAAACTATTCCGTTCTTGGTAAATTCGAATTTGGAAAATTTTTGCCATTTATGGCAATTACAAATTTCAAATTTGGAAAATTGTAATTAATTATTATGACTGTTGGATAGAGATTTTGATTTGACCCAACTAACTATTTGATTATGACACTTGTATGAAAACATAATATTTTATATTTACTGTAGGAGGACAAATGGAACAGCCATGTTAAAATCAACTGACCATGACTCCATGAGAGGGGAACATGTTGGACCTACCTCAGGAATGATTTTTACAAGTGGAAAATCAAGGATTTGGCTATTGGCAGCCCCTGAAAATCAGGGATTTAGAAAGCTACAAAAAATCCCAAGAGAGGGAAAAAGACCTAGGAAATAAGGGGGATTGTTTTGATAAATAACATATGTGAGGAGGCAGGATGTTGCCTAGTATGTTGGGGAAAAATACCATTGTGTACTTGTTGTTATGAACACCAATTACTAAGTGTGAGGCAAGGAAAAGACTACCGATAGAGGAAGACAATGTTGAAGAGGATATTTCAAGTTTTCCCTCATGGATTCATGGTCAGGCTAGGGGTTGAATTGGGTAAGTGTTGGCTTCCTTGTTCTAACGATTGGGAGGAACGTGGTTATTCCCTTTTTTTTCATGCGGACTAATTCATATATGTCTCTCTACTCTCCTCTTTTCATGAATGTACCATTGAAATGATTGTATCCAGTTACTGTTGTGGACGATTATCTTACTATCATATGTATTAGATAGAATTATAGAGTTGTTGTAGATTAATTGGAGTAGAAAACTAGCAACAACCACATTTATGTAAAAAGTGGTTGATATATACCGATCGGCGCCATTTTCCACTTTTTTAAATTAATGGCATCGATCGGCTTATATCAACCACTTTTTACATAAGTGTGGTTATTGCTAGTTGACGGTCGGCATGCCTGAAATAACATTAATACATTAAATACATTAATTAATTAATGTATTAATTAATAATTAATAATAATTCTTTAATTTATTATTATTATAATGCTTTAATGTATTAATACATTAATATATTTATGCTTTAATGTATTAATGCATTAATATATTAATTAGTATTAATTGATACATTAATTAGTAATAATGCATTAATGTATTAATAATACTTTAATGCACTAATGTTTAATACATTAATATATTAATGTACTAATTAGTAATAATTCTTTAATTTATTAATGTATTAATAATTCTTTAATATATTAATGCATTAATGTATTAATACATTAATGCATTAATATATTAAATACATTAATGTATTAAATATATTGATGTACTAAATGTATTAAATACATTAATGCATGAATACATTAAATAAATTAAATATATTAATGCATTTATGTATTAAATACATTAATATATTATTACATTAATGCATTAATATATTAAAGCATCATTAATACATTAAAGCATTATTACTAATTAATATATTAATATATTAATACATTAGTAAAACATTATTCATACATTAA
>JZKD02S0779909.1:290794-327934 GCA_000966675.3 Picea glauca
AAGAAAAAATTGCCTTGTAAAAGTATATTGTAATTTCATTGTAAATCTGGAGCGTTCATTATAAGGTCGCAGATCTAACGGTAGAGATTATGTTAGGGTTTTTTTCCCTAGAAGGAAACCCTCTTTTATGACGGAAATGTATCGCGGCTATGGATGGTGGTGAATATTGTATTTTGAGAGAGGAGACTGTGAGAGAAAGAAGAGGAAGTTATAGCAGGTTTTGTTGTAGGTTGTATCCCTTCGTTTGTTGGATAATAATAAAGGAAGGACTTGTCAATTTCTCTGGTGGACGTAGCCCACACTGGGTGAACCATGTAAATCTGTGTCTCTCTTGTATTGTGTGTCTTCTGTGTTTTGTTTCTGCATTTGTTTTATTTTATTGCTCTGTGGTCCTGTTTTTCTAACAAGTTGTCTCTTTTTCCTATTATTTTCTTTCATGCTTCGTTCATGACTAGAAGCATGAAAATTTGCGACTGTGTTACCTTTCTGTTCTAAAATTTCATCAAAGGAAAATTGTTCATACAATTCTTTAATGAAGTTTGGTTCCTTGCCATGAAGATTTACTCTCTTTGTTTCAATCCTTTCAACACCAAGCATGCTTAGAGATTGATGGTTATTTAAAAAAAGGATCCCCATGATTTGAGTTTTGGTATGGTTTTGTTTGATTCTTGGCTTTACGTTTCTTTTTCTAAACCTTTGATTTTCGAATTAACCAAACCTTATTATAGAACCCACAATGCGGGCACTTATTTAGATTTTAATGCTTTGGTCCTAGACTTATAATAGATGCAAAGGTGGCATTATGATTTGCAGGAAGACATCATTCCCAAGACTAGCCTTGTTATTTGCAGACCCTCTTCGCATGCATGTCATTTAAGCACCCATCAAATCGTCATGATTTTATGTTCATACACCATTCATTGTTGGAATTTCACAGGCTCGGGTTATGGCTCTGGACTGTCTCATAAACCCTCCTTGTGTGTTGTGTATAATTCGTTACACTTTCATCCATTATGGCTCCTGTTGTGAGAGTTGAACCAAATGACATTCAAACTATGTGCTTATATGACAATGCCAAGGAAGATTTGGAGAGAAGTGGCTGGCTCATTTTCATTAGGAAGTTTCAGGGTTTCAATTTACAAATTACCTAGGAATTCGCTTTCTCCTTTGATGGTTGTAGAGTGAAGGTTGGTGATGTGCAACTGGAGGTTACCGAGGATTTCCTGAGTCAAGCTACAGGGCTACCAACAAGTTGTCAAAGGTGGTTTAAAAATGCAAAAGTGGAAGAAGTTCCTTGGAGCCTCCTGTTTATATCTCGGAAAATAAAAGAGTGTGATAAAGGTATGCCCATTTCCTTCCTAAAAGCTCGGTGGCACGATTTGCTCGTTATGGTAAATCAATTTGTTACCTGTGAGGGACATTTCGAGTTTTTGTTTTTGTACCATTTGCATATGCTTATGATTTTTATGGGCTTTCCTTTGAACGTGTCGTATTACTTACAGAGGAATCTTTATAAAATGGGCAAAAGATACAAAAAAAAACGGTCAGACTCTAGCCTTTTCCATCACGGCCTAATTAAAATCTTGCTTATGCATCAATTAGAGTTACAGAGTGACAACTAGGATTCATTCATAACCTGAAACGACTATGGTAAACCTAATAGGGAGGAGGTAGATAAACTCATGGTTGAGGAGACCCTTGTCTACCCTACAATGCTTCTCTTACCTCCCCAGACCTGTGTCTCACCCCCTTATAGCAAACCCTTGATCGATCCAAAATTTTTTGAACAGGCTTATCAGCAGATTATACATCCAAACGACTGTGTTAAAAATTTAAAGGAACCTACAAGGAAGAAATCTAAGAGCAATATTGATATAAATTTCAGGAACAAGAGAGCCAGGAGGCTAATTTCAAGGAGGCTTCGTAACAAGTCGAACTCTCATGTGAGTTCAATCAACACAATCGAAGTACATGAGAGTTTGGACTCTGAAATTGATAGGTTCCTCGCTGCAGAAGACCTTCATTCATTCAAGCCACACCCTGATCGACCCTATAACTTTGCTGATAACTTACCTCCCTGTCTGAAAAACAATCCAGAGTTTCCTGGTGTTAAATTGGTCAAGGAACCTACTATCCATGTGGAAGGTGTGATGGTCCACAATCATGTTTGTTCCCATGCAACCATCGCACAGTCAAACTGTGAAGTCTGTCTGTCATGGATTGATAGATATTATACTAATATCCCTATCTTGTAGTCATGGGTTAAGGTTTTAAAGGATCAGATCGATGTTTTAACGAGCGAAAACTTGAGGCTCGAGTCAGTTATTCAAGGGAAAGAAAAATGTATCAAGACAACAGGAAATGCAGTGTTTAAAAACGTTGAGGCTACAACAGCCATTGTAAATTCCAAAGTTGCCTAATATGATTTGATTTCATAGCTTAAGGAATGATTCTTCATTTGGAAATAGGATTATTTGTTAAAAACTATATTTCTTTATTTTACAATAAATTGGATTTCATTTACTAAAATAACTAGCTACAGAATCGTAAGATTCTGTAGCCAATTATGTTAATTCGAATTGTGTAAATTAATGGTTAGAAATGTATCTAAAATCTTTCTATTTTCCTTTTTTTTGGGATATTCAGGAATCCATGATTACAAATTGATCTGAGGCACCCTTGAGACCTTACAGTCATATCTTTGATGCATTTTATATGAACATAAATGAATTGTTGTTAGTTTTTGGGGATTTAGTAGGATCAGGGTGGTTGCATCCCATTTTATTTTTGAAATAAATATTTCATCTCAGGAACAGAAACAGTTATCTCTTCTAAGGCCTTTATAAACCTATTGTTTTTGTAATTAGAGGCATCTTGGCCTGGGGCTTATTGTGAACAACTTATACTCAAATCTAGACATAACAAATATTTACTTTATGCTTTAGTCATCTGTGAATGTTGTTGTGATCTATAATTTGCTTATATTGGTAATTGAATGACTGCAGATAGCTTTCATCTTCGCAGATTGTTTTGTTGTCAAGATAGTTTTTCTTTATGGTTTATGATTTTACGCTTCATTTTTATCAAAATAATTGAATGATATTTCAATTCATATTATGAGGTTTACCTTAAATATGTTGATTGAATAAATGCAAGATGTAACTGTAGGATTTATCTCATGTGTTATCGCTTGTAGTCTATTATATCACTATAATTATTTTGCGTCCTATTGTTTTATCAATTAAATACACCAGTCAATGCACAATTTAGCTTTTGTACCAAACAGTGTGAAGATGCATAGCAGATTTATCTCCTGGATGGACTGATGCATGATTTATGAAAACAGTTGGATGCATACTCTTCAAGTGGTCAATAGGTTAGTCTGTTCTTTTATTTCATTTGCTTTCTTAATATAGAAGTTTTTATATATATTATAATTTTCACTATCTATATCTTTTTGTTTAATTAAGTAGTTTAATATTTGATCTTATGAATGCATATAAACAAGAAAACAAACCAAAAATGAATAGTACTTTTGCTTTCTTTATTACTGTCATTAGAAGAACCATTTTTACATTCAATTTTTATGAGTTCAGATTAAAACTCGTGATTTATACATATTGTATATATGATAAATAGAACTATTATATAAATATTATTTAGATAAACTGTATATATATATATATATATATATATATATATATATAAATATATATATATATATATATATACATATATATTTCAGTGAATATTATTTAGTATGTTATTGTATTTCTTTTAGTTATTTTTTGTTTCCCTTAGGACTTTAGATTGGCCAATGGAGCCATTAAAACCATCAGAGTGAGTCAATTCAAACAACTTAGGTTAATTAGACAACTCTGGACCATATTCACTCTTCCAGTTGACGACCGATCAATTTTGCCCATCAACAAATGGCGCTAGAAGGAGGGCCTAAATACTATTGATGGCATGTGGAGGTCGCAAGACTCCTCCCCCACCTACCCTCTCACCTATAGTAACAAGAAGTCTCTCTAACGACAACACTATCCCTCAAACAACAACCACATCAAACAACAATCCATGCATTACCGTTGAACAAGTAACTCCAAACCCCCCAGGGGATGACGTACAAGAAATTGTTCGTCAATCCCTCCTAAGGACGCACGGTGCTTTAGCCCATATCAGACAACTAATTCAGCATTTGAATCAACCATTAGACTTCTCTAATATCAGGGAGCAACTTGAACATATTGATCTTACCCTAAACGCTATGGATCCAGATCACATCATCACTCTTGTAGCAGGAGGATTTGGCATTCCACCATCACCACCCCCTTCATCTCCTTCTTCTTCTAGAGAAGAATCATCAGATGAAGGAAGTTCTTTGTCTCAGCCTTCGACACCACCCACACCTATGGAAAATACGAACAATCTCACCAGGCCTTGGCTCGATCAAGATGCAGTGGCCATACCTGGGCCCCAATATCCTTTTCCTAAACATCTAGAGAAATGGCTCCCTAAATTTGATCCAGATTCCAAGCAGATCATTGAGGATCATATTAAAAAATTCATGCTAGCTATTAGGCTCTATAGTGTTGAACATGAAGACGTATTATATAGACTTTTTCAGTATACCTTTGAAGGCAATACCTCTACCTGGTACTTTTCCCAACAACCCCACACCATTGTGTCTTGGGATAGATTCAAGTCTTGTTTTATTGAGAAATTCCGAGATGGAAAATCTCCTAAGGTCCTAGTCATGGAACTCTCTAGTTTAAAGATGAACCCCAAAGAGAAGATAAAAGACTTTAATCAAAGATTCCTAACATTGAAAAATCGAATCCCCATGGATTCAATGCCTGCTGAAAATCTTATCGTCTCATACTACACAAAAGACCTACACCAAAACATAGCAATTTGGGTAAAAAGGTCTAAGAAAGCCACATTATTAGAAGCCTTCGTAGAGGCAAGTCAAATCGAGAAACATATTCTCAGCCTAAAAGACAATATCTGTAACGAGGCAGAGACTACTTCATCCTCCAAGAAGAAAATTGAAATTCTTCCTAGACCTCCCCAAACCAAAACTCAATTAGATGGTTCAAATCTAGAAATTTTATAGAAGGTTATTCAGAAGTTGTCAAACCAGGTTATAGATTTGAGAAGATCAGATGAATAAGATTCTTCAAGCAAAGGGCCTTACAAACCCCCTTTTAGAAAGTCTTTTCCCACAAACTGGCCTAACTCAAATTCTGAAGGCCTGAATCTAGAAAGCTTACAGTTTGTTATTCAGACAATTCTAGAGGCACATGATAACTTGATTCCTCCCGAGATTCATGAAGACGTGGATGAACAAGAGATAGTGGAAGAGGATGAATACTCTCCCAACATTTTTGGGCATTTCTCATATAGCATTTTTAAAGCTAATTTCGAAACAATGCATCCTTACAATACCAGGAGTAAAACAACAAATAAATCTTCTTCTAAAATTAGAATTAATGCACCTCAAAAATAGTCTAAACCAATTGAAACTAAACATAATTTAGCAACTCCAAATTTAGAGTATGATTTGATTGAGGATCTCAAAAAACTTAGAGCTAATATTTCTATTTACGAATTATTGAAATTTCCTTTTCTTCTGCAAAAGATGCTACAAAATATTGCAGAAAACAACAAAAACAATAATTCGAACAACAACAAATTTGTTGAAAACAACCCCAAAACTCCTCAAAAGGTATCCACTAAAACGATGCTAGAGTCTTATGATAAAAGAGACTATGTTGTAAAAAGTGTAACAAATGTAGATAAATTAGTTTCAGGGGTTGAGACTAAAAAATAACAAACATTTACTATTAATACTTGTAGAAATGTCCCACCCTTTTTGTTGACTTTTGAAATTTTCAATAGGAATGTACATAACTGTATGGTAGATTCAGGTGCATCATCAAACGTAATGCCTTGGTCTGTCTGCCAAAAAATTAATGCCGAAGTTCCACCTTCCAGCCTAAAACTTATTCATCTTGATCGAACTAGTGTTAAAGTAATAGGTGAATTAAAAAATGTGTTTATCATATTATCATCTAATCCTAAAGTCCATCAAGTTATTGATATTATTGTCATTGATATCCCCGAAGTATATGGCTTGTTTTTATGTAGAGATTGGTCCGAAAAACTACATGGTTATTTTGCGACAGATTGGTCCCACTTGTGGCTGCCTGAGAATGGAAAGCCTAACAAAATCAAGGTCAATCATGAGCGTTATCTTAAGTTCACAGTAACCGATTTAAATGATCCTAATGAACCATTCACTTTTTCCGCCAATTCACCTGAAATACAAATGATGGACACTTTTTTCGACAATTTCATGGCTAAAACTTCTACCATTACTGACCCGAAATAGCAGTCTGAAATTATGACATGCACATAGTCAACAACCCTCTCTCAGTGGTCACATGCACCTGACGAAAATCAAATCTGGTCTCTTTACTTCGATGGATCTAAGTGTAAGGAAGGAGCTGGTGTAAGGTGTGTGCTCATTGATCCAGCAGGTAACAAAACTTTGATCACTTGCCACTTAGAATTTGAATGCACAAACAATATGGCCGAATACAAGGCACTCCTGCAAGGTCTCAGAAAAGCACTAGATTTGAGGATTCATAATTTGACAGTCTTTGGTGATTCAGAAATTGTGGTTAGACAGGTAAAAAAATCTATTCACTGTTTATCTCCACACCTGAAAAGCTATCAAATTGAGGTATGGAATTTAATGAACAAATTTCCTACGTTTAACATTAATTCTATTCCAAGATTGAATAATTCTGAGGCTGACTTGTTAGCTAATGTCGCCTCTAAACTTTTTTCTATAGAAATCCTTTCTCCAAATTCAATTTTCGTCGAGTTGTTGTTCAGACCATCCGTCCCGAATAACATCAAAAATTGGAGAGTCTTCGATGACGATCAACAGATCATTAGTTTTCTGCACATGGAAGAGACTTTTCAAGGAGCAGTTATCGATGAAGGTACCCACGACGAAAACCTTCACGATTTTACAGTAATACTAGATCCAAGATCCCCGGAGTCCACATCAGATATGGTAAACTCTATCCCAAAATCTGTGGTTA
Source organism: Picea glauca (assembly GCA_000966675.3). NCBI lineage: Eukaryota > Viridiplantae > Streptophyta > Pinopsida > Pinales > Pinaceae > Picea > Picea glauca. The sequence continues at coordinate 297,913 of JZKD02S0779909.1, forward strand.
GATTAGAAATTTTTTATGATCTTCATGATAAATTCAGAAATCAGTGAATTGTAAAATGAATAGTTCTTCGTTGACACATGAAAAAGTAAATTTAGGAACTAAATATAACCCATAGTGCATCAATTTGGGGATGGGATGTTTTGAGCAAGAAAAGACAACATTTATTAAGTTGTTTAAGGAATTTAAAGATGTCTTTGCTTGGACATACTACGATCTAAAGACCTTTCATCCTAACAGCATACAACATATTATTCCCATGAAACCCCAGACCCAACCTTTTCAATAGAAGTTAAGAAAAATGCACCCAAAACGTGAACCAACAATCAAGAAAGAATTAAACAAACTCTTGAATGCTAAAATAATCTTCCCGGTAAGACATACATAATGGGTCTCTAATCTTTTCCCTGCAAAGAAAAAGAGTGGTGAAATCCGACTATGTGTCGATTTCCGAAATTTAAACCGAGCGTCTGATAAAGACAACTACCCTGTTCCTCCCATGGAACAGATCCTTCAAAAAGTATCTGGTTCTGAAATATTATCGCTACTGGATGGTTTTTCAGGGTATAACCAAGTCCTTATGTCTCCCCCAAACCAGCTCAAAACCACTTTCCTTACTCCATGGGGTACCTATGCTTATAGGAAAATGCCCTTTGGGCTCATAAATATCGGTGCCACCTTTCAGAGAGCGATGGATATCACTTTCCATGGCTTAATCAATCAATCTGTAGTAGTTTATCTAGATGATGTCACTGTCTTCTCAAAGAATAAAGGAGATCATCTAGCTCATCTAAGATCTGTTCTACAGTGATGTCGTAAATACGGTATTTCTTTAAATCCAAAAAAATATGTCTTTGCAATAGAACAAGGTAAGCTCCAAAGATTTATTGTATCAAATGAAGGGATGATTATTGACCCTGAAAGGACCCAAGTTTTTGCAAAACTACCCCCTCCCTCTTCCAAAAATTCCATTCAATCTTTCTTAGGTTAGATAAAATTTGTTAGAAGGTTCATCCCCATCTTTTCAAAAATGGTCAGACCATTACAAAATTTAATAAAAAAGGATGTACAGTACCATTGGGGACCTCTAGAAAGTCAATCTTTTGACTGAATAAAAAAGGCTATAGTAGATGCTCCTTCTCTAATGAGCCCTGATTTTTTGCGAGACTTCACTCTCTACATGTTTGCCTCTGATCAATCTTATGCTGCTGTCCTAACTCAAAAGAATGCCGAAAACAACGAAGTCCCAATTGCCTTTATGAGCTCATCCTTTAAGGGAGCAGAACTTAATTACCCAGCAGTAGATCAATAGGCTTATGTTGTTTTTAAAGCAGTAAATCACTTTCGATCTTTTCTACTGAAATCTAGGATGAAAATCATTGTCCCTTACCCTGCTGTCAGAAATTTTTTAGTACAAAAAGAACTGGGTAAAAAAAGGGCAAACTAGGTCACATCCTTACAAGAATATGACATAGAAATTACCCCAGCACAAATTGTTAGTGGCCAAGGTTTATGTAAATTGGTTTCTGATTCATCTATAGGAAAACAGAATGAAATTGATATGTTAACTCAAGATCAACACAATCAAAATCAAATCTGTTGTGCACAAAACCTTACTAGTCATTGGTATGATGACATCAAGTTTTATCTAATACACGGATCGGCTCCCCGTCACCTTGATCCAAAAAAGAGGAGAGCACTGAGATTAAAATCTACTTCTTTTCATCTGGTAAATGATATTTTGTTTTTCCAAAAATTTGATGGAATACTGATGCGCTGTCTAGAAAAAGATGAAGCAGATAAAGTTTTATTGGAATTACATGCAGGGGAAGTTGGTGGGCATTTCGATGGGGAAACCACTGCCCACAAAGTATTAAAAGCAGGGTATTATGGGCCTACTCTTTTTAAATACACCCATGCCTTGTGCCGCAAGTGTGTAATCTGTCATAAGGCATCTGGACGAGTACAAAAACCAACATTCCCACTGCAACCTGTCTCGGTAGATTTCCCTTTCCAACAATGGGGCCTCGATATTGTAGGCCCAATCAATCCTACATCATCACAACAGCACAAATACATCATAACAACCACATATTATTTCACCAGATGGTCCAAGGTTGCACCATTAAAAGTGGTAAACACCAGCCAAGTAATATCCTTTCTGAATTCAAATATTATCACTCATTTCGGTATTCTTGAATGCCTAGTATTTGATAATGCTTCATATTTTTTGTCTCTCGAAATGAGTGATTTTGCTTTAGAAAAAGGAATAAAATTAAAGTACTCTAGCATTTATTACCCCCAAGGCAATGGTTTGGCGGAATCAACTAATAAAAACCTGATCAAGATCATCAAGAGAACGGTCTTTGAAAACCACAAAAACTGGCATAATGCACTATTTAATGCAATTTGGGCTTATAGGGTAACTCCTAAAACTGTTGTTGGTAATTCCCTTTTTTTTCTCGTTTATGGCAGGGAAGCAATTCTTCCATCGCATGTCCTCCTCCCATCTCTCCAGTTATCACATAAGGTGCAAGAAGAAGACCGTCCTCCCTTGGAAAGTCAGATTAATGCTTTGTTGGAGTTAGAAGAAGGGCTCAAGTAAAACGAAACTTGGATCAACATCAACTCATTGTCAAAAACTGGTTTGATTCCAATTCTACCTCAGACAAAAATTTTGAGATAGGTGATCTTGTCCTTAAATGGGACCAACCTCATGAGGGGAAAGGAGACCATACTAAGTTTCAAAACCTGTGGTTGGGACCATTTTTGATTGCGTAAAAACTAGGTCCTAGTTCTTTCCGCCTCCAGAATTTAGAGGGGCAGCCAAACACCTTTCCAGTGAATGGCCAAGCTCTCAAAAGGTATTTTACCTGACGACGCTCCGATACACCTTCTATACATATTTCTTTGTTTGGATTTCTTTGCTTTCCAATTTTTATTTGTTGTTTTCTTTTTTTTTCATTTTGGTTGATTGGTCCTTTTGAGTCAAACATCCCTATATTACAGTCTATCTTAGACAAAGAGAAACATAATGCTTCAGCTCGAAAATAGCTGTCAAAGGTTTTCAGAACATCTATTGATGATGTCCTTCTCTGAAATTGTAGGCTTGTTAAAGGTGTCATTTTGTCTGAAAGTCGATTCCTCGGTTTCAATCTGCACTTGAAAGTATTCACGAATATCCTTAAAAGGTCTCTTTACACTATCCCTGCTCTTTAAGAAAGAAACTCAATGATGTCTCCCTATCCTTGAAAATTAGTTCTATCAATGAACTGTTTTTCAGATCTTGATGAAGGTTTGCTAGAAAAAATTAAAGGCCTGCGGAAATATTAAGTTATGTTAAAAAACTGGAATTTTCATCGTCACCCCTCTCTATTGAATATCTTTAAAACTATATCAGAATGTGAATAAACTCTCAGAGAGTTGTGGGAAGTGTTTGTAAACCCGCCAGGACACTGAACAGGTATGATGGCAGCAGGTAAATGCATGCATGATGCCAAGATAACCTCGTTGGGGTACTAAACAGGCCCACTGGCAGCGAAGCGATGTCAGGTAAAAGAAAATTCTTAGGTATAAATATTGTTTTGGCCATAAGCATCCTTCATTTTGATTTGAAATTTCTTGGGCAGGATATAGACGTCAGAGTGGGTTAATTGAAATCCATGTCGAGGCTATGGACGTCTGCTGGCAACAGTGGCCCTGTCAATAGTATTGGAGATTTTAACTTAAACATCGCGGCTTTCTTTTGTTAAGTTTGTCACCAGATTTCATTCTTTTAAACGAAAGGTATCTAAAACTGGGATGTGTCTTGTTATTTTTAAAGATGTTCAAATAACCTTGCATTTGTTCTCTAATTTGAAGTTTTTATAATTCTCTAACCTGAACTAGTTCATATTGCAGAGATCACTTCTTCTCCTAGCATGTCGCCATTGTTGGCAGCTCAACATGTTTGTTAACTTTTTATATCAATTAATTGATCTACATAGTTGCCTAGTCGGAGTCATTTATTTTTATTACTCTTCATGATGCAATTTTCAAAATGACAGTTGTGAGTTGTCGCTTTTTCCTATTATTTTCTTTCATGCTTCATTCATGACTGGAAGCATGGATACGAATCATGAAAATTTGCGACTGTGTTACCTTTTTGTTCTAAAATTTCGTCAAAGGAAAATTGTTCATAGATTTCATTAATGAAGTTCAGTTCTTTGTTTCAATCCTTTCAACACCAAGCATGCTTAGAGATTGATGGATATTTAAACAAAGGATCCCCATGATTTGATTTTTGGTATGGTTTTGTTTGATTCTTGGCTTTACATTTCTTTTGCTAAACCTTTGATTTTTTACTTACCCAAACCTTGTGATAGAACCCATGATGCACACACTTATTTTCATTTTAATGATTTGGTCCTAGACTCGTACTAGATGCAAAGGTGGCGTTACGATTTGTAGGAAGGCATCATTCCCAATACTGGCCTTGGGCTTTGCAAACCCTCTTCGCATGCATGTCATTTAAACACCCATCAAATCGTCACGAGTTTATGTTCATACACCATTCACTGTTGGAATTTAATGGGCTTGGGTTATGGCTCTGGACTGTCTCACAAACCCTCCCTGTGTGCTATGTATAATTCATTACACTTTCATCCATTATGGATCCTGTTGTGAGAGTTGAACCAAATGGCATTCAAACTCTTCTCTTATCTGACGATGCAAGGGAAGATTTGGAGAGAAGTGGCTGACTTGTTTTCATTAGGAAGTTTCAGGGTTTCAATTTACAAATTGCCCAGGAATTCACTTTCTCCTTTGATGGTTGTAGAGAGAAGGTTGGTGATGTGCAACTGGAGGTTACCGAGGATTTCCTAAGTCAAGCTACAGGGCTACCAGCAAGCGGTCAAAGGTGGTTTAAAAATGCAAAAGTGGAAGAAGTTCCTTGGAGCCTGTTGTTTACATCTCGAAAAATAAAAGGGTGTGATAAAGGTATGCCCATTTCCTTCCTAAAAGCTCGGTGGCACGATTTTCTCATTGTGGTAAAGCAATTTGTTACCTGTGAGGGACATTTTAGGCTTATGTTTTTGTACCATTTGTGTCTGCTTATGCTTTTTATGGGCTTTCCTTTAAACACGCCGTATTACTTACTGAGGAGTCTTTATAAAATGGGCAAAAGATACAAAAAACAATGGTCAGACTCTAGCCTTTTCCATCACGTCCTAATTAAAATCTTGCTTATGCATCAATTAGAATTACAGAGTGACAACTGGGATTCATGCACAACCCGAAACAGCTATGGTAACCCTGATACGAAGGAGGTAGATAAACTCATGGTTGAGGAGACCCTTGTCTACCCTACAACGCCTCTCGCACCTCCCCAGACCTATGTCTCACCCCCTTACAACAAACCCTTGATCGATCCAAAGGTTTTTGAACAGGCCTGTCAGTAGATTATACATCCAAACAACTGTGTTAAAAATTTAAAGGAACCTACACGGAATAAATCTAAGAGAAATATTGATATAAATTTCAGGAACAAGAGAGACGAGAGGCTAATTTCAAGGAGGCTTTGTAACAATTCGAACTCTCATGTGATTTTGATCAGCACAATTGAAGTCCATGAGAGTTCAGACTCTGAAATCGATAGGTTCCTCACTATAGAAGACCTTCATTCATTCGAGCCACTCCCTGATCAGCCCTATAAATTTGTTCATAATTTACCTCCCTGTCTGAAAAACAATCCAGAGTTTCCTGGTGTTAAATTGGTCAAGGAACCTACTTTCCATGTGGAAGGTGCGTCGGTCCACAATCATGTTTGTTCCCATGCAACCACCACACAGTCAAACTATGAAGTCTGTCTGTCATGGATTGATAGATATTATACTGATATCCCTATCCTGTAGTCATGGGTTAGCGTTTTAAAGGATCAGATTGATCTTTTAACGAGCAAAAACTTGAGGCTTGAGTCAGTTATTCAAGCAAAAGAAAAACGTATCAAGACAACGGCCAATGTAGTGTTTAAAAATGTTGAGGCTGCAACAACCATTGTAAATTCCAAAGTTGCCCGATATGATTTGATTTCATAGCTGAAGGTATGATTCTTCATCCTAAAATAGGATTATTTGTTAAAAACTAGATTTCTTTATTTTACAATAAATTGGATTTCATTTACTAAAATAACTAGCTACAGAATTGGAAGATTCTGTAGCCAGTTATGTTAATTTGAATTGTGTAAATTAAAGGTTAGAAATGTATCTAAAATCTTTCTATTTTCCTTTTTTTTTTCAAGATATTCAGGAATCCATGATTACAAATTGATCTGAGGCATCCTTGAGACCTTACAGTCATATCTTTGATGCATTTTATATGAACATAAATGAACTATTGTTAGTTTTGGGGGATTTAGTAGGATCAGGGTGGTTACATCCCCCTTTATTTTTGAAATAAATATTTCATCTCAGGAACAAAAACAATTATCTTGTCTGAGGCCTTTATAAACCTATCATTTTTGTAATCAGAGGCATCTTGTCCTGGGGCTTATTGTGAACAGCTTATACTCAAATCTAGACATAATAAATATTTACGTTATGCTTTAGTCATCTTTGAAGGTTGTTGTGATCTACAATTTGTTTATCTTGGTAATTGAATGACTACAGATAGCTTTCATCTTCGTAGATTGTTTTGTTGTCAAGATAGTTTTTCTTCTTGGTTCATGATTTTACGCTTCAGTTTTATCAAAACAATTGAATGATATTTCAATTCATATTATGAGGTTTACCTTAAATATGTTGATTGATTAAATGCAAGTTGTAACTGTAGGATTTATCGCATGGGTTATTGCTTGTAGTCTATTATATCACTGTAATTATTTTGTGTCTTGTTGTTTTATCAATTAAATACACCAGTCAATGCACAGTTTAGCTTTTGTACCAAACAATGTGAAGATGCACAACAGATTTATCTCCCGGATGGACTGATGCACGATTTATGCAAACAGTTGGATGCATACTCCTCAAGTGGTTAATAGGTTAGTCTGCTCTTTTATTTCATTTGCTTGCTTATTATAGAAGTTTTTATATATAGTATAATTTTCACTATCTATATCTTTCTGTTTAATTAAGTAGTTTAATATTTGATCTTATCAATGCATATAAACAAGAAAACAAACCAAAAAATGAATAGTACTTTTTCTTTCTTTATTACTGTCATTAGAAGAACCATTTTTACATTCGATTTTTATGAGTTCAGATTAAAACTCGTGATTTATACATATTGTATATATGATAAATAGAACTATTATATAAATATTATTTAGATAAACTGTATATATATATATATATTTCAGTGATTATCATTTAGTAAGTTATTGTATTTCTTTTAGTTATTTTTCGCTTCCCTTAGGACTTTAGATTGGCAAACAGAGCCATTAAACCCGTCAGAGTGAGTCAATCCAAATAGTTTGGGTTAATTAGACAACCCTGGACTGGATTCACTCTTCCAGTTGACAAGCGGTCAATTTCCCTCGTCAACACATATTTAGGGGCCTTTCTAGTACATCCGATAAGTCCAGCTTCTCTTCAGTTGAGGTGAGACCACTTGTTTTGTTAACTTTAACGCATTCAGAACGGACAACTGGTACACTTGAACCCTTTTGCGATTCCAGCCGTCAACCCAGTTCAAGTCTGGGGTAATGGTAGTGTAAGGTTAATCGCGACCTGTTTCACACAGATTTTATTGCTCGAGCAAGCTAACAAAAATTTTAAGTCCTTCATTAATTTAAAACTTGTGACCTTTAATACAAGAAAGGTGTAGTTCCTTTCGGAACCCAATACCTGTCGTATAGGTTCTCTTATGTTATAATCAACGATAATAAAATGTTTGGAGAGGTTTGGAATACCTTTAATGTAAATCTCTTACAAAGGAAGGTATTTGTATCGACAGCAGTGGTAAACATAGCCCTTATGGGAGTTGATAGTATCGACACCTATTTATATACGATAACCTTGAGGCCTTCGAAATAAGTTGACTGAAGAGAATGGAATTTTAATGTCCCTAAGATTTTTTTTTATTTTTTTTTATTTTCTAATTTTGGGGAATCATTACACCTATGATTGCATACCTTGTTTCATCGAATCATAAGAAGTAGGATGCAATATTCTCATCTTCCTTCATTTTTAGTTTTTCAAACTGACCTCTGTAAGTTTGAATTTTTGTTGCTTTAACTTTTGTATCTCCTTCATAAATATTTCAAAGCTTGTCCCAAATATCTCTAGCAGATTTACAATGTGCAACTTTGGTGAATATCGTATCACTGAGACCATTCAAAAGTGGATTTTTGGATTTCAAATTATTCTCACCGAGTTTCACTGCTTTGTCATTTGTTAGTGGAACTGCTAGTGTTGTGTATCCATATACAATTGATTGCCAAACTTGAAATCCCTGTGCCTGTATATATGTCTTCATCCTTATTCTCCAAAAAGCATACTTATGTCCATCAAACTGTCATATTCAATTTTTATACAGGTTGGTACTCTCCATGATCTACCTTTCAGTGGCTAAACTGATTTTTGAAGGAACCTACTTTGATACCAATTGTTGGATTACTAAGAGGGGGGGTGAATTAGTAATAGAGTAATTATAATCCTTTTTCTTCAAATAATGCAAGTGTTATATCAATGTAGAATAATTATCCAATAATGATCAATAATAAATGAACAGTCACACACATACACAGTACACCAGTGTTTTATGTGGAAACTCAAATTGAGAGAAAACCACATAATGCAGTTTCTTATATGTCTTGAAGACTTACATTCATTAGAAGCACCAACTTCCTTTGTTTTCCAGCTACAACTGGAAGGAGGCTCCAACCCCCTATTTTTTTAGGATACAATTTTTTTTTTGTTTGTTAATTTATGTGGGGCCTGTTGGCTACGTGATTAACCTGTGGCTTGAGAAACCGTGACTCAGGGGCATCTAAGCCATCAAAATCACCTGGGGATCGCACCCGGCCTGAGCCACACCAACCCTTAACATGGTTGGATTTTCTTAGGATACAACTTGAGGGAAGCTCTAACTCCCCAATTTTTTGGCTACAACCAGAAGGAGGCTACAACCCCCTATGTTCTCCGGCTACAACTGGAAGGTGGCTACAACCACCTGTCATTTCCCCGTCCAACCACCCTGAAGTAGAAGTAGAATGATGGAACCACTGTCAAACTATCATTGTGATATATACCACTGTAAAACTATACCAATAAACATGAAACATGCATCAACAATGCATCAACTTGTACCTCAACCTATAATCAACTTGTACCATAAACAAGTGCATCAACTATGCACCAACCTGTATCAAACAATCTGTAATCAAACTGTACCATAAACAAGTGCAACCAAACATGTACCAACTATGTACCAATAATGTTTCAACTACTCATCAACTATGACTCACCAATATGCACCAACATCATCAACTATACACCTCTTGTATGTGCCAACTCATCAACTACTTGTCTCAACCATGTACCCAACTTGTAGCTCAACCAAAATCCCTCATCAATTTCATCATCCAAATATGATTTATAACTCTGTAATATACCTGGTGTATATGATCACATACCTACAAACCTTCCTTAACTTTAAACAACAAGAGACTAGCATTTACATCAAACTTTTCTTTAGTCTCACATGACTAGTTTTGGATTAGTCAACAACCCTAACTTGAAATAATCATAACTTTGTACTTGTAATAAATAAATATATGAAACTGATACACAATGTTCTTCAATGTGTTTTATGCAATTCCTCTAGGTTTCACTACTTGGAACCTCTCATAAAAGTAGTTATAGAAACAACAACATACCTTGTTGAATTGTGGTTTATTCTAGATAGAGACCTTGTAGAGCGTACCCCGCACGAAATATTTGTTGAATTGATCTGAAAATGCTACAAATATTACTAAAGAATGTACTCTCACCAACACATTTGTTCTTACTGAATTTGTATCTAGTATGAATAAGTTATGACGTTTTTACCCGAAACACCTGTTTTTGACTAGTTTCAGGACTAGCAACAAACCCTATTTTCCACAGAGTGTAACTCCAAAAATACAACGAACCACAAGATGAATTTTTTACCACAGATATCTGGATATATTTTGTCAATGGAAAAGAAATTGTATAGTCTAAATCAATCTAGAAAAAAATTTATTGCGACAATGGTGAGATGACCTGTAAATAACATACCTTAGAAAGCATCATCAAAAGAATTTATCCTTCCTTGAATTCTGGCCTTCTTTGCTTCACCTTCCCTCATAAATTCGGCTTAGATATCCTTTGGTTATCTCAGACACCTATAGGTATTCAATATGCTCAAGTGTGTCTAAAATGAGAGAGCCTTGCCTCTTATTTATACTCTCCAAGTAGCTTCCTTAAAAACATCTTCTAGGTCACTTTGCCCACTTTCCTTATTTTAAGGTTAACCCACTTCTAATTTCTCCATTAAATTTATTATTTAAATAATTTATTTTGTATTCACTTTGAATTATAGTACACTCATAAATTATCTTTATCATTTACCTTCTAAAATATCTTAAACCACTTTGACTACTTTGACCGTTTGGTGCTTCAAGATGACATAAGAGGGTCCTCCAATTTCGTAAGGCCATAACTCTCAAACCGTGAGGAGTTATGTGACATTCCACATACCACCAGAAATGGAATGACATGTACCATACATATAGAATAGTATTACCTACAAATATATCAAAACTTGTACCATTATCCATCATACAAACTTGTGTCCATTACCCAAACCTGGGTTCTCCAACTTTTCATGGACATAACTCTCTAACCGTGAGGAGTTATGTGACATTCCACATACCATCAAAAATGACATGACAAGCACTATCCATCTAGGATATTTTTAATGACAAATTCACTAACCTTCATCTCATTATTCAAAAAATAATCATAGGTTCTCTAACCATACTTATAGGATAACTCAATCCGCAAAGCGTCTTCCCATGAGGGCTTTCACCATAAGGACACCACTTTGGAGTTCATCCATTTCTAATTATTATCAACTATGACAAGACAATAATGAGTCATATTTACATCAAACAATATTGGGTCCATTACCCAACCTTTGTGCTACGGGGATTTCTTTAGGGGTTGACATCAATGACAACCAACCTTAATCAACAATTATGTATCCATTGCATGAATGCATTGTATAGATGTGGCCATGGGCATTGGTACGTCGGTTGTTATTTTATTTAATAATTAATTATTGCATTATGAAAATCTTGTGGTGCTAAGAATACATAATGATGGATAGGTGCATTATATTTAATATAAATACTAGATGAAGGTGATTGGATTCTTGTTGTTACAATTCCAAGATCAGTTTTGGAGCTATTAAAAATGTTACAAGTGATAATACCTGAATCATTGAATGCATTGGGTGAATGCATGTATATATTATATAACATAGAAATGATTTTGATAACAGGTGAAATGATGTGAGTATTGATAACTCATGAAGTTGAAAACCCTTCAGGAATTGTTAGATTTTACAACAAGAAAGTTGCAGGTTAAAGAAGATACATAATGATAAATTATAGGAAATATCCGTTGAGGGGACAAAGTGATAAAAATATTTATGGATAGAAGAAAGAAAATATTGGTTGATAATACATGTGTGGTAATGATGAGTTCGTTCCAATTGATAGTTGGATTAATAGAAGTGATTGAATTGTAGTTTTAAACAATTCTGAGATCACTTTGTGATTTTGTTTTGAATCATTACCATGTATATATATCTTGTACATGAGATATTGACAATTTGCTTGGCCGAGGAATGTTGAAATTGTAGGAAGAAAGGGTCTTAAATATGACAGTGTAGCAATCTCATAAAAAAGACCTATGCCTATTGTTGCAAGAGACAAATCATTATGAGTAGAAGCTCATGTTTGGAAATTTTGTCTTTCCTATAGAAAACAATTTTGGGAATTATAATTTAATAATTACTGACAAATTGTTTTGGCTAAATAAAAATCAAGAAAATTGCAGGTAGGATGGTCTTGAATATGGCAGGGATTTAATCCCATAAGGAAGACTGATATCTACAACTACAGAGCCAAACATTATGATAAGAAAGTTCATGCTTGGAAAAATTTGTTTTCCTGTATAAAATAGATTTGACATTTATGACTGAAAATGGTTATAATGATATCTCATGATGACTGTATGTGTATAATACAAATGAGATGTTGGATATGCTAGCTAGAAAGAATGGAAAGAGATATTATTGTGACATGAGAACATTGTGTCCCTAGGAATCTTCTTGTTGAAAAAATCCTTGGTCAGGCAAGATGGATCACCTAAGAGACTGTATAGCAGAGAAGGGGATGCTTAAGCCTGGGCTTGGAAGGTGAGTGACCATGAGGAAGAGGAGACTCTGATAGTTATTGTAAAATATTTATTAGGACCATGCACATAATGGATATGTCAAGGAAAACAATGAGACAAGTTAACTATACAACCATATGAATGTAGATCCATGAACCACGCAGATAAGTATTGTACTGGAATATGAAAATTTACTCTTAGATTATGAACAAAAATAAAAAAGAATTATGCACAACTTGTGAATTAACATGATTGCTTCTTTGAAATGTTGTAGGAAAATGATGAATGTTGTGAATCTAGAAAAGTACCAAACTATGAGGGAAAAGAAGAAGGTAATGTTGGAGCAACTGAATGGAAAAGACATGGAATGAAGAAAGTCCAATGGACTTTCTATAGCTAGAGTTATGGATGCCACAAATTTTAAACTTCATGGCCGAGTGCACTGGAGCACTGGAGAGAAGTGGAACAACCTGAGGGACTACATGGTAGAGAAAGGGGTTCATTTCTTTGGGTTGTGTAGGGTGAGATGGAAGGAGAGCTTGTTGGTTGGAACTACTACCAGAAAAATAAATTCTAAAGATCATTATACATGTTTTGTGTCAGAATGTCTATGCATACATGCTTAATTTTAGGCCAGAGCACCTATGTATATAAGAATTGGTTGGATTTCCTGTGTGGATTAAGTCCAAAGAGCCTAGATTTGTAATTTTAATAAAATTGGAATGGTGTTGTGCACTAAGGATAGTGCCAAAATAAGGGGAGGGGGACGTAACATCAGAGTTTTAACCTTTATTAACTATAATGTATTATGTAATTGTGACTAAGGTTGGTGAGCCGGTAAAGATGAAAAAGGGATAGAGTTCCTAGGAAATGTAATACTTCATATACATTAATAAAACACATCTTTGGTTGCAAGAAAGACAAGGACAAAAGAGATAGGGGGATATGATTGCACGAGAGAGGGGGCTTGAGGGGATAAGTATTTTTATTATTATTTTATTTTACCCATAATTGATTTTATGGAGAAAAGGAATTACATAAGCTTCTTGGAAGGGATGCCAGGTGGCTCTTGTCTTCATGTAATTTAAACATCCCTTCGGGTTTGTTTGGTTCTTCTTCATCTTTCTCCCCTTGTTTTATTTCTTCCTTTTTCCTCACTCATTCGGGCTAATTCATGTTCTCTTGGTCTGAGCATGGATACGAATGGTTGTTTGGGTGGCTCTTGGTTATGTTTTCTCACAACTGTGAATCCTGAGAGTCCCAACAAGGAGATTCTTGACTAGAAGCACTTTAGCCCTGGAAGGAGATGGACAAGCCTGAGGGATTGCGTGGTAGATAAGGGGGTCCATTCTCTTGGGTTTGTCAGGATGGGTAGAAGAGAGCTGGTGTAGTTTGGATTGGTGTGAGTGTTGAAAGGCATGTGATAGATTTATTGATGAAAGGCTTGTTCGTTATGATATTGATAGCGGCTTGGATATAACTGTCCATAGTTAAGAATACTTGGAGTTTCCAGTAGGGATATTTCTTGACCAGTAGCAATGGAGCGTTGGAGCCCTGGAGAGAAATGGAACAACCTTATGGGTTACATGGCAGAGAAAGGTGTTCATTTATTTGGGTTGTGCAGGTTGAGGGAGAAAGAGAGTTGGAATTTTGGACTTGTTGTGAGGTTGGGAAACCTGAGAGCTAGTTATCCAACTGTTGTGTGTTTAGACTTGGCCTAGGACCCGTCCTTTTGGATTCATACCCTTAGCTCGGGGGTGAAATGATTTTGAGAGTGAAATAACAACAATGTCTATGGTTGGGAGGACGAACGTCCTTGGTCTACAACCAGTCGGTGAAAGTTTACTTACAAAGATAAGTTCTCTCTGTGTAATGTTTATTTCCATTATGTATTTGATTATCTCTGAGATATGTATGTGTAATGTTCCTATATTCTAGTTGTTTGTTGTGCATGGAATGTTTCTTATCTCTTTTATGTTGTAGCATTGATATTGATTAATGCATGTGGTTATTTCATGCTTATTTTCATATTAAATTTTTTTAGAATTCAAGATCCATTAAGAGAACTGAGTCTTGGGACTATAGTGTGCCCTGCCTGCTGGTGGTTGGGTGTGTTTCCTCCTATTTAAGTGGTTTATCCTGGCCTGTGGGTGGTCAGGTACATTACATCGTGTTTATTTATCCATTGATTAAGTAATTAATTCTCCATTCTCCCTTTTCATTTTCACGTTTCACAATACCATGGGAAAACACCATGGGTTTTTAAAGCAAGGGAAAATACCATTTAAATTTTTGACTTTTTTTTTTTGTTTGTTAATTTGTCCAGACCTTCTTGGTAGCGGGGTTAAACTTTGTCTTGAGAAACCGCAACTCAGGGGCATCTAAGCCATCAAAGTCACCCAGGGATCTCACCCGGCCTGAGCCACACCAACCCTTAACATGGTTAGATTTTGTTGTCCCCGCAGGTTCCGAACCGGTGACTTTTCAACATGGAGTGGCTTAACAACACACTCTATCACTGACTATCCTATGTCTCGGGGACCTTCTTAATTTGAAGGAAATGGGAGTGGGATTTGATCCACTTATGTGTGCATAGGTCACAATACCATTTAATATGGTATCTCTGGGTGCAACCACATGTTCGACCACTACCTCAAGGTGTCCCCATGGCTCCAGGTAAAGCCCTCACGAGAATTGAACCTTTCCCAATGGTGAAAAACTACTCACTTTCCACCATTGGATCCAACCCCTTTGGGCAATTTTTTTACTTTTTATGTAAATTATTTTTTTCTTTTTTATTTTTATCTTTTAATACTCTTCATGTAACTTTATTTTTTATTTTGAATTTAATTTTTACATAAAGTTACATTTTTCATTATTTTACTTTCATATTTATTTTTACATAAAAATCCGTTTCCATTTAACTTTTTCATCATTTGTATTTGTACTCCATATATTAATATTAATATTCTCCATTAATATTAACCTTTATATTAATATTCTTCATTAATATTTAATCTCTATATATTAATATTCTCCATTAATATTAACATTTATATTAATATTTAATCCATTTAGATTTATATTAATATTCTCCATTAATAATTAATTCAATTTATCATGTTTTAGCTTTTGTGTCTCCCTTATTTTCTATATCAAACTCTCTTCCATTTTATCACATTTATGGATCAAATCCTTATTTCGATCCTCAACCAATTCATGTGAATTCCTTCTTGATCCTTCTCTATAGATTCTTCTGCTACAAATTATCTTCCTCTACAATTCCTTCGATTCAATCCTCTGGTTGCTTTGACCTCCATTATAGATTGTATCTACCATTTATCATTGATTCATGTATTCAGGTCCTCAAATTCCTTTCACCAGGTCCCTGACTTCATATGGCCATGAACAGTAACCAAGTGCTTCTCTGTAAGTGATTATTATTCCAACCATGCTAACTTCATCCAGGCGCTCATTAGGTTCCATATGATCAACAACTATTCCCTTATCGTGTGGCCTTATCCCTAATCATTCGTTCTTCCCACATAACCAAACTCGTAACCTAGGGCTATGCAAATGAGAACCAACAATGTCTAGTATGAGTTAATCGATGGTCCAGACTTAATCGTTCGTTGGATGGAAGGTCCTCATCATTTTCAGTGTTGGGTTCCTGGGTCGTATCTCAATGTTGTGGACCCCAAAATAAACCTCTAATCGACCTGTGGTTTTTTTATCTATGGCCCACAATATTTTGTGGGGTCTTCCCCATGTTAAACTCTTCGCACCTTTGCTATGTGAAATATTTGTCCACGGTTGACCTAACCTGTTGTTGGATGGTTGGATATACATCACATCATTTTTCACCACCATTAAATATATGGTGATTTTTTAATCCAGGATTGGATGGATGTTTGAATTTATTCCTCCTTCTACAATGAGATTTGGTGATCCTTATTCAACCTCTTTGCGGTCCGACGGTTAGCATTGATATAACTCTACTCCCCATGATTTTGGATTTCTCCTCGATCTAATGGTTGTCTTTTATTAATTTTTGATCAAATGTCCCTTGTGTTTAAGTTATGTATCCATATTTTACATAACTCTTCTTTAACAATTTATCTCGATATTTATTCATTGCCTCGTCTTCAATTGAGTGTTACAGGATTCACTTAGATCTATCTCCCTTCATTACTTAAATCTATAACACTTTGATTTAATCATTACTTCCTTGTACTCCTCTGTATCCCAATATAATATTCCATAAATATAAATATCTCCAAGCCAATTCATTGTTTGACTTGTATCTTCATAATCCTCAACATTCTCATTCTTTCCCAGGTTCACACCAGTGAACTCCTTCATCTTTCTCTATCTTTATAATAGATTCAAACAATTGTTGCTCTATACTATCTCTTTTTCTTGATCATTTCTTCAGACTCCCTCTATATTTAACATAATTTAAATTCTATGTTGTCATGAATTATAGTTTATCCTTTGATACCACTCATCAAACTTATCCTTGTTATTTTTGGTCTATCCATGTTTGATTACTGTCCATGATTGATTCATGTTGTCATCAATGACAACGCACAATCAAAAATGTCAACAATACACCCCCTTGGCATTGAGGAAAACATATCTGTAAAACAAATGAGTTTGTACCTTTTCTCCCCCTATCACTGATATTATCTTCAAATTGGGGAATTGAGTTTGTTTTTACTGATACCAAATATGTTTTATTGCTTCTCTCCCCCTTTGACATCAATGAAAAAGAGTGAAACTCTTATTGCTTCTCCCCCCCTGTGAATGTCCCAGCTACTATCTCAGTCTCTTGGGATTTTGTGTTTAAATAAGTATTCTTCCTTGATACCAACTTTTGTAGTGATAAAGTCTTTTAAACATAATCCAATGACTTCCTCATTTGATGACTAAATTAAATACTCCCCCTGATGTTTTACTGTTTCATAGAGTTTTATTGTCTTCCCCTTTTGTCATAAAGGAAAAGGGTGTGAATATTATTGATCTAATTGATATGACTCTTTATTCTTCTTGATATTATGATCTTTCACAGGAATACCAATCGGTCATTTATGGTGATACCAATTGATCATTCCTAATTGATCAATACCAATTGATTTAATTTACATTCTACAACCAATTGCTAAGGTATGTTACCAATTTCATTTCTTTGATACCAAGAGATATTGCCTCTCTTTGTCATTAATTTGGAAGGCTCATCCTCCTCAAAGGGAAAAAGTGGCAAGGCTCATCCTCCTTGTTGTTAATTTGGAAGGCCCACTTGACACATTCTTCTTTCTTATTGTACCCAAGACCAGTTTTGTCATTGGTTGGTCTTTGATTGTTCCAGATCCTATACAGGATAGTTGCGTTGTTTTAGAATTTGACAGTTGCATTTGTCTTTTCATTCTTCTTTTTGAGGTTGACAACTTTCAATTCCAACATGTGACATGCTTCTTCATTTTTAGTCAACTGGATCTTCACGGCTTATTCAATTTCCTTAGCTTCCTCAAGTTTCATTTTTAGACTGATGACCATTTTTTTTGTTTCTTCTAAGAGTTCTGGCCATTTATTAGGCTTGTCATATGTCTTCAACTATTTGACTTACTTTTTTAGATCAACAAATTTAGTCTTCAATATTTTAATGATCTCTTATTCTTTTTGTTCTAGATTAATCTTTTGTTCATTCCCTCATGGTTATTTATTTCATATTGATCTAACTGTTTTTGTAGCAAAATATCTTTCTTTTGAAGTTTATCCAAATATTATAGAGTGCATGTAACTATGTATTCAATATGGTCAAGATCCTCCCTATGAAATTTAATATATAAACCATTTCCTCTTTCTATACAAATATATTCTAATGAACCTATAACATCAGTCTTAAGATTCAATAGTTTTTCTTTAGTGATTATTGAGGTATGCATCAATTACTTGATGGATTTGTCTTCTTCATTGATGACTGAGGAGTGAATCAATTTTTTTATGCAGTTTTATTATTTATTGATGATGGGGGATTGAATCAATTCCTTGATGGAGTTGTCTTATTTATTGATGACTGGGGATTGCATCAATTCCTTGATGGAGTTGTCTTCTTTATTGATGACCAGGGATCACATAAATTCCTTGATGGAGTTGTCTTCTTTATCGATGATTGGGGATTGCATCAATTGATCCAGGTGGATATTGGTGGCCACCTGCCTATTCCAATTAGACCCACACCATTGTTTCTTTCAAGTTTTAAGTTTCCTTAATTGTAGCACAATTTACTATTTTTAGCAGTTCTTTGGGTCCTGAACTTCCGGAGTTGTTTTGAGGCCCTAAGTGATGTTTTTTGGGCATGGATGCTCTGACGCATATAAGTCCATTCCAAACTTGATATTTTCTACCAGTAATGTAGTCCTCGGATAGATCTCTCTAACAATGTATCATGTGTGCCAAACGCAGATAGTATGCCAAAGTTACGACCCCGGGAAATTGATGTACCAATTTACCCCAACAGGGCCCATATTATGGCATTTCATCTCCTAGGGTTAGGTTTTTGGATGTTTAGGGTTTTCCATTGTTTCTTAGTAATATATAGGCATTCGAGCCTCATTGTAATAGGCAGTTCAGAGGCCAGTAGCCACCACATGTCTTCTCAAAGATAATCTACTAGCGCCCTAGCTAGTTTATTTCCATTATGTCTATAAGCATTTTTCAATCATTTGTTATTAATGAAATGAAGTCTTATTTCCGCTGAATCTTTTTGTTTATGTGTATTTATGTATTTCATTGTGTTCATACATAAATTGAGATAAGTGGTATCAGAGCGATCTTCTCGTTCTCGATATTTCTTTGCATGTTCCCAACAAGGTTGGGGTATAAGGAGTTGGGGCTCGATCTGGTTGAACCTTTGCAAGATCAGTCTCGCAAACCCCGACGACTGCCCATGGGGGAAGAAAAGAAAGATGAGGAAGCAGGAGATCCTATCAAAATGTTTCTCGAGGAGGCCCTCGAGAAACAAAGGAACGTGATGATGGACAACTTTGCCCAGATTCTTCAACAGATTCCCACTAGCAACGCATCGACATCCAACAGCTACTCTGGAGGCGCCACTCCTTTTAAGGTACAAGTAAACTTTGACATTCCCATATTTGAGGGCCAAATAGATGTAGATGTTGTAGATAGATGGTTGAATCTGTTAGAAGGATATTTCTCGGTTCATGAAAATTCTGACCAAGAAAGGATTATTTTCGCACTCCTCAAAGCCGCCTCCCATGTCAAGGAATGGTGGGAAAAATACTTGGAGCAACAGGGAGAGGGGGAACCCTCTCTGTTCTCGGCCACACCTACTTGGAATTATTTCCAAGATGCCATCAAGGAACAATATTATCCCATTGGGAGCTATGAGGAAAAATACATACGATGGACTACATTGCGGTAGCAAAGGGACCAAGATGTGCATGAGATGACGAATCTGTTTCATACCCTACACACAAAGTTGGGTATCAAAGATTCAGAGAAACATTTGGTGTTAAAGTACCACAGTTTTCTGCACAGATACATTCAGGAGGAAATGGAGTTCCTCGACATCTCCTCGCTTGGTGTGGCGTACCGATATGCTACAAAGATTGAGTAGAAGTTCAAACAGAAAAAGCGAGACTTTGGGTCTGTGAATCAGAAGCAAGGGAAAGGTACCACCAAACCGCAAAACAAAGGACCAAGCCATGGCAGAGCGACCTAGGATAACCCGCAAAAGCCACAAGTAAAGAACAACACCACAAAGCCAAAAAAGGAGACGGGGAAGTGGTGTGAGTTCCATAAGAGCTCCACTCACAACACAAGTGAGTGTCAGGCCAAGCAGTCACTAGTAGCCGAGTTGAAGGCTTATGAATCATATGCATGCTCCAACTCTAAATCAGAACCCGACAAGGGGAATGATAGGGGGAAGAAGATTATCGATGTAGAGCCCAATGCCACTGTTGCCACCACAAAGATCCAGAAGGAGGAACCAAAAGATCTAGAGGAGGCAGAGGGTCTCTTCCATTCCAAGATGTGGGTAAAGGGTTCCCCGTTGCAGTTCATTGTCAACAATGGGAGCCAGAAGAACCTCATCTCGTTAGAGTTTGTGAAGCGGTTGGGCTTGTCGACCATAGCACACCCACAACCATACACCATCAGGTGGTTGCACCAAGGATGGGACCTCCGCGTCAACCAACAATGTCGCCTTCCCTACAACATCAAGCCCTTCACGGATGAGGTATTATGTGACATTGCACCTATTGATGTTTCTGATGTATTATTAGGCCAACCGTACTTGTGGAAATGACATGTTGTGTATGAGTACAGGCCTCATGCTGTTATTGTCACCTTGGGTAATAAGTTGTACAGGATACCGGAGATAGCACCACCTACCACCATCTCTTTGGTTACTGCAAAACAATGCAGTAAACTCATTTTCAAAACCAGGAAATTTGTTTTCCTGATGATCCAACCTGAAGGAAAGAGGAATACTGTGGCCATGACCTCCAGACAGGGCCCTGCTGCACGAAAACAATAGATAGATAGGGTCATGGAGGAGTACGAGGACATATTCACCTCCCCTGCAGGGGTGCCTCTACATTGCCAGGTCAAGCACCCAATCAATCTGACCCCAGGTGTGCCACTACCCAATGGACCCATCTATCAGTGCTTTGTTCTGGAGAATGACAAAATCAAGAGGCAGATTTAGGAGCTGTTACAGAAAGGTCACATTCGGCTGAGTTCATCACCCTGTGGGAGCCCGATCGTGTTGGTGCAGAAGCAGGATGGGACTTGGAGACTTTCCATTGACTATCGGGCACTAAACAAGATCATTTTTCAGAATAGATACCCGATCCCATGGATTGATGACCTTCTGGACCAGCCCAAGGGGGCGAAATATTTCAGCAAGATCGACTTGATGTCGGGGTATCACCAGGTACCAATCGAACCCTCTGATGTATGGAAGATTGTCTTAAAATCCAAGGAGGGCCTTTTCGAATGGTTGGTCATGCCATTCGGGTTGACGAATGGTTGGTCATGCCATTCGGGTTGACGAATGCACCTGCAACCTTCATGAGGCTAATGGAGGACATCCTACGGAAATTCACCAACTCATTTGTTTACCCGAAGAACTGATAAAAATAGTAAATTGTACTACAATTAAGGAAACTAAAAAACTAAAATAAACAATGGTGTGGGTCCAAGTGGAATAGGCAGGTGGCCACCAATATCCATCTGGATCAGTCCTCCCCCGTTAGGAAGAAATAGTCACCATTGCGTTAAGTTCCTCCATGAGATGAGGAAACTTCTGTTGAACTTGGTCCCTGGTGAGCCACTTGCCCTGGTGAAGGAGTTGGCCTTCTTTGACAACTCGATATAGCTAGATCCTCTATTGGTGGGTGTTCTTGATCTCTGTGTCCATAATTAGATCATTTGTGTCTTGTTCCATGCAATCTGGGTTTAACTCTGTTGGTGTGAGTTGTTCTGCCATGTCGGATGTGTCTAGTAGAGGTGGAAAGTAGGGCCGAAGGCGGTCCACATTGAACACTGGGTGCAGACCAAGGAATGGTGGAATACCGAGATCAAAGGCATTTTCCCCTACAGCCTTGGTGATGGTGTATGGCCCATATCGAAGGGGGCGAATCTTGCAGTAGGGTCTAGAGAGGCTCTCCTTTTGCAAATGTAGCCACACTTTGTCGCCCACCTGGAAGTTGTGTGGCACCCAATGTTGATCATGTCATTGCTTGTACTTAGCATTGGCTCTATCCAAGATGTCATGAACTTGTTAGTGGATGTGATGAATGCACTCAATGAAGTTTTTTTCCTTGTTAGCCTTAGACTGGACATGGGCTGAATCTACCTAAGTAGTCGCAAATGGCATGGCTACGTCAATGGGACATAGTGGCTGGAATCCCAAGCCCACTTGAAACGGGTTGTGGCTGGTTGAGCTATGGAGAGCCCGATTTTAGTTGTGTTGTACATAGGGGAGGCTCTCATCCCATGTGCATGGATTCTTTGAGTTGTACATGCGCAGAATGTGTACAATCATCCAGTTGATGACCTCTGTCTGGCCATCATTTTATGGATGGAAAGCTGTGCACTTGGTCAGCTTGGTATCCAGCATCGACCAGAGGCTAGACCAAAATGTACTGAGGAACTTTCTATCTTGATCTAAGATGATAGACTACGGGATCCCAAAGTGTACCCACACTCGTTCAAAGAAGAGTTTAGCAGTGGCTTCTGTTGTGATATTCTTCTTGCAGGCCATCATAATGGACATCTTCGAGAATCGGTCGACGACCACAAAAACATAGTCATTGTCGTGCTTAGTAGAAGGAAGGCCTGACATGTAATCCATAGAGATGGATTCACAAGGATGACTAGGGGTAGGAAGAGGAGTATAGAGGCCTTGCTTCCTGATGGTCGATTTGGCAATGGATCAAGCAGTGCAGGACTTGATGTACTTCCCAACATTTTGTCGAAGGTTCGGCCAATAGAAATACTTTTGCAGTACTGCCATGGATTTCTCGACCTCGAAATGCCCAGCGACCCGATTGTAGTGCGTATCCCAAATCATCTTGGCACGCTCGCTTGAAGGAACACAAAGGTGTCCTAGGTGACAAAACAGGGCATCTTGGAGGTGAAAATTGGGAACTTGCTTACCCTCCAAGAGTGTATTGTATGTGTGGCTGAATTCTGGATCACTTGTGTAGAGAAGTGACCAATCGAAAGTCTCGTGCCCACAAGAGTTGAGCACAGTGGTTAGCGCCACGATGGGTGGTGGACTGAGGCTGTCTGCAACATTATTGGTGTTGTCTTTCTTTTACTTAATGTTCAAATGAAATTGTTGCAGGTATGTGGACCACTTCTTATTGTGATTGTTATACAACTTCCCTTGTGTCTGTATGAACTGCAGGGGTCGGTGGTCTGTCTGGATGACCGTTTCCTTTCCCAAAATGTAATGCTTCCATTACCGACAAGCCTGCACAATGGAATACATTTCTTTTTCATAAGTGGGATACTTCAGGACTGTGTCGGAAAGTGTCTCACTGTTATATGCCACTGGATGCCCATGTTGAGTAAGAACTGCCCTAATGGCATAGTCAGAGGCATCTGTCTCGATCTCAAATGGTTGTTGCAAGTCTGGTAATGTGAGCACTGGTGCAGAGTAGAGGTGATGCTTCAACTCCCTGAATTCCTTCTGTTGAGATTCAGACCAAAAGAATTTTTCTTTAGCTCCTCTCTTGGTGACTTGACTCAAGGGCCAAGTGATATGAGAGAATCCCAACACAATCCTACGGTAGAAATTGGCAAGACCTAAAAAGCTACGGAGCTCTGTTAGGGTGGTTAGGGCTAGCCAATCCCGAATGACTTGGATCTTTGTTGGATCCACATGCACCCCCTTCTCATCAATAATGTATCCCAGATACTAAACCTGGGTCATTCCAAAAGTGCATTTCTACAAATTGGCACACAACTTGTGTTGTCGTAGTGTTTGGAGGACCTGTCGGATGTGGTGGAGGTGCTCTTCCCAAGTTCGGCTGAAGATCAGAATGTCATCCAAGTACACCACTACAAATGAGTTGGTGAATGGCCATAGGATGTCGTCCATTAGCTTCATAAAGGTTGCAGGGGCATTCGTCAACCCGAATGGCATGACCAACCATTCGAAAAGGACCTCCTTGGACTTGAAGGAAATCTTTCAGACAACATAGGGTTCGATTGGTACCTGGTGATACCCCGACTTCAAGCCGATCTTGCTGAAATATTTTGCCCCCTTGAGTTGGTACAGAAGGTCATCAATCTGTGGGATCAGGTACCTATTCCGAACAATGATCTTGTTCAGTGCCTGATAGTCAATGCAATGTCTCCAAGTCCCATCCTTCTTCTGCACCAACATGATAGGGCTCCCACAGGGTGATGAAATCGACTGAATGTGACCTTTCAGCAACATCTCTTGAATCTGCCTCTTGATTTCGTCATTCTCTAGAACAGATTTTTGATAGATGGGTCCATTAGGCAGTGGTGCACCTGGGGTAAGATCTATGAGGTGCTTGACCTAGAAATGTAGAGGCACCCCTACAGGGGAGGTGAAGATGTCCTCGTACTCCACCACCCTATCCATCTATTGTTTTCGTGCAACGGGGCCCTGTCTGGAGGTCATGGCCACAATCTTCCTCTTTCCCTTAGGGAAGATCATCAGGAAAACAAATTTCCTGGTTTTAAAAATGAGCTTACTGCATTGTTTTGCAGTAACCAAAGAGATGGTGGTAGGCGGTGCTATCTCTGTTATCCTGTACAGCTTATTTCCCAAGGTGACAATAACAAAATGATGCCTGGACTCATACACAGCATGTCACTTCCACAAGTACGGTTGGCCTAATAATATATCAGAAACATCAAGAGGAGAAATTCCACATAATACCTCATCTGTGAAGGGCTTGATGTTGTAGGGAAGGCAACATTGTTGGCTGACGTGGAGGTCCCGTCCTTGGTACAACCACCCGATGGTGTATGGTTGTGGGTGTGCTGTGGTCGGAAAGCCCAACCACTTCACGACCTCTACCGATATTAGGTTCTTCTGGCTCCCATTGTTGACAATGAACTACAACGGGGAACCCTTTACCCACATCTTGGAATGGAAGAGAATCTCTGCCTCCTCTGGATCTTCTGGTTCCTCCTTCTTGATATTCATGGTGGCAATGGTGGCATTGGGCTTCGCATCGATAATCTGCTTCAAAGTAAAAGCATGCATCCAATTTAGAAGCCTTCAACTTGGCTACCAGTGACTGCCTGGCCCGACACTCACTTGTGCTGTGAGTGGAGCTCTTATGGAACTCACACCACTTCCCCGTGCCCTTTTTTGGCTTCATGGTGTTGTTCTTTGCTTGTGGCTTTGGCGGGTTATCCTGGGCCACTCCACCTTGGCTTGGTCCTTTGTTCTACAGTTTGGTGGTACCTTTCCCTTGCTTCTGATTCGCAAACCCAAAGTCTCTCTTTTTCTGTTTGAACTTCTGCTCAATCTTGGCAACATATCGGTATGCCACACCAAGAGAGGAGATGTCGAGGTACTCCATTTCCTCCTGAATGCATCTGTGAAAACAATTGCGGTACTTTAACACCAAATGTTTCTCTGAATATTTGATACCCAGCTTTGTGTGTAGGGTATGAAACAGATTCGTCATCTCATGCACATCTTGGTCCCTTTGCCGCCATAGCGTAGTCCATCGTATGTATTTGTCCTCATAGCTCCCCACGAGATAATATTGTTCCTTGATGGCATCTCGAAAAGAATTCCAAGTGGGTGTGGCTGAGAACAGAGAGGGTTCCCCCTCTCCCTGTTCCTCCGAGTAGGTTTCCCACCAGTCCTTGACATGGGGGGCGACTTTGAGGCGTGTGAAAATAATCCTTTCTCGGTTGGAAAATTCATGAACCAAGAAATATCCTTCTAACAGATTCAACCATATATCTACGGCATCTGCATCTATTTGGCCCTCAAATATGGGAATTTCAAATTTTACTTGTACCTTAAAAGGAGTGGCGCCTCCAGAGTGGCTGTTGGATGTCGATGCGTCGCTAGTGGGAATCCATTGAAGAATTTGGGCAAAGTTGTCCATCATCACGTTCCTTTGTTTCTTGAGGGCCTCCTTGAGAAACATTTTTATAGGATCTCCTACTCCCTCATCTTTCTTTTCTTCCCCCATGGGCAGTCATCGGGGTTTGCGAGACTGATCTTGCAAAGGTTCAACCAAATCGAGCCCCAACTCCTTATACCCCGACCTCATTGGGGACATGCAAAGAAATATCGAGAACGAGCAGACCGCTCTGATACCATTGATCCAAATTTATGTATGAACATAATGAAATACATAAATACACATAAACACAGAGATGGAGCGGAAATAAGACTTCATTTCATTAATAACAAATGACTGAAAAATGCTTATAGACAGAATGGAAATAAACTAGCTAGGGCGTTGGTAGCTTATCTCTGAGAAGAGATGTGGTGGCTACTGGCCTCTGAACTGCTTGTTACAATGAGGCTCAAAGGCCTATATATTACTGAGAAACAATGGAAAACCCTAAACATCCAAAAACCTAACCCTAGGAGATGAAACGCCAGAATATGGGCCCCGTTGGGGTAAATTGGTACATCAATTTCCTAGGGTCGTAACTTTGGCATACTATCTCCGTTTGACGCACATGATACATCATTAGAAATATCTATATGAGGAATACATTTTTGGTAGCGAATATCGAGTCTGGAATGGACTCATATTTGTCGGTGCATTCATGCCAAAAAAACGTTGTTTAGGGACTCAAAACAACTCCGGAAGTTCAGGACCCGAAGAACTGCTAAAAATAGTAAATTGTGCTACAATTAAGGAAACTAAAAAACTGAAAGAAACAATTGTGTGGGTCCAAGTGGAATAGGAGGGTGGCCACCAATATCCAATATCACCTGGTGTACTTGGATGACATTCTGATCTTCAACCAGACTTGGGAAGAGCACCTCCACCACATCCGACAGGTCCTCCAAACACTGTGACAACACAAGTTGTGTGCCAATTTGGAGAAATGCACTTTTGGCATGACCCGGGTTCAGTATTTGGGATACATTATTGATGAGTGGGGAGTGCATGTGGATCCAGCAAAGATCCAAATCATTTGGAATTGGCCAGCCCCAACCACCCTAACAGAGCTCCGCAGCTTTTTAGGTCTTGCCAATTTCTACTGTAGGTTTGTGTTGGGATTCTCTCATATCACTTGGCCCTTGAGTCAAGTCGCCAAGGGAGGAGCTAAAGAAAAATTCTTTTGGTCTGAATCTCAATAGAAGGAATTCGGGGAGTTGAAGCATCGCCTCTGCTCTGCACCAGTGCTCACATTACCAGACTTGCAACAACCATTTGAGATCAAGACAGATGCCTATGACTATGCCATTGGGGTAGTTCTTACTCAACATGGGCATCCAATGGTATATCATAGTGAGACACTTTTCGACACAGTCTGGAAGTATCCCACTTATGACAAAGAAATGTATTCCATTGTGCAGGCTTGTCGACAATGGAAGCATTACATTTTGGGAAAGGAAACGGTCATACACATAGACGACCGACCCCTGCAAATCATACAAACACAAGGGAAGTTTCAGAATGATCTCCATCAGAAGTGGTCCACATACCTGCAACATTTTCATTTGAACATTAAGTACAAGAAAGGAAACACCAATAATGTTGCAGACTGCCTCAGTCAAGCACACATTGTGGTGCTAACCACTGTGCTAAACTCTTGTGGGCATGAGACTTCCGATTGGCCGCTTCTCTACACAAGTGATCCAGAATTCAGCCACACATACAATACACTCTTGGAGGGTAAGCAAGTTCCCAATTTTCACCTCCAGGATGCCCTGCTTTGTCACCTAGGACACCTTTGTGTTCCTTCAAGACAGCGTGACAAGATTATTTGGGAGGCACACTACAGTTGGGTCGTTGGGCATTTTGGGGTTGAGAAAACCATGGGAGTACTGCAAAATTATTTCTATTGGTCGAACCTTTGACACGATGTCGGGAAGTACATCAAGTCCTACACTTCTTACGCCATTGCCAAACCGACCATCAAGAAGAAAGGCCTCTATACTCTGCTTCCTACCCCTAGTCAGCCTTGGGAATCCATCTCTATGGATTACATGTCGGACCTTCCTTCTACTAAGCATGGAAATGACTGTGTTTTTGTGGTCGTCGACCGATTCTCGTAGATGTCCATTGTGATGGCCTGGAAGAAGAATATAACAGCAAAAGCCACTACTAAACTCTTGTTTTAATGAGTGTAGGTAAACTTTGGGATCCCACAGTCTATCATCTCAAATCGGGACAACAGGTTCCTTAGTACATTTTGGTCCAGCCTCTGGTCAATGATGGACACCAAGCTCACCAAGTGCACAGCTTTCCATCCGCAAACTGATGGCCAGACAGAGGTCGTCAATCGGATGATTGTACACATTCTGTGCATGTACAACTCAAAGCATCCACGCACATGGTATGAGATCCTCCCCTATGTACAACACAACTATAACCGAGCTCTCCATAGCTCAACCAGCCACAGCCCCTTTCAAGTGGGCTTGGGATTCCAGCCACTATGTCCCATTGATGTAGCCATGCCATTTGTGGCTACTCGGGTAGATTAAGCCCATGTCCAATTTGAGGATAACAAGGCAAACAACTTCATTGAGCGCATTCAACACATCCGCCAACAAGTTCATGACATCTTGGATAGAGCCAATGCTAAGTACAAGCAACAACATGATCAACATCGAGTGTCACACAACTTCCAGGTGGGTGACAAAGTGTGGCTACATTTGCAAAAGAAGTGCCTCGCTGGATCCTACCGCAAGATTCGCCCGCTTCGATATGGGCCATACACCATCGCCAAGGCTATAGGGGACAATGCCTTTGAAATTGGTATTCCACCATTCCTTGGTCTGCACCCAATGTTCAATGTGGACCGCCTTCGGCCCTACTTTCCACCTCTACTAGACACATCCGACATGGAAGAACAACTCACACCAACAGAGTTAAACCCATATTGCATGGAACAAGCCACAAATGATCAAATTATGGACACACAGATCAAGAACACCCACCAACAGAGGATCCAGCTATATCAAGTTGTCAAAGCAGGCCAACTCCTTCACCAGGGCAAGTGGCTCACCAGGGACCAAGTTCAACAGAAGTTTCCTCACCTCATGGAGGAACTCAACGCAATGGGGACCATTGCCTCCTAAGGGGGAAGGAATGATCCAGGTGGATATTGGTGGCCACCCACTTATTCCACTTGGACCCACACCATTGTTTCTTTCAGTTTTTCAGTTTTCTTAATTGTAGCACAATTTACTATTTTTAGCAGTTTTTTGGGTCCTAAACTTCCGGAGCCGTTTTGAGGCCCTAAACGACGTTTTTTGGGCATGAATGTTGCGGAAAATATGAGTCTATTTTGAGCTTGATATTCTCTATCATCATTGTAGTCCCTGGATAGATCTTTCTAACAATGTATCATGTGCATCAAACGAAGATAGTATGCCAAAGTTATGACCCCGGGAAATTGATGTACCAATTTACCCCAACAGGGCCCATATTCTGTTGTTTCATCTCCTAGGGTTAGGTTTTTGGATGTTGAGGGTTTTCCATTGTTTCTAAATAATATATAGGCCTTCGAGCCTTATTGTAAAATAGAGTTCAGAAGCTAGTAGCCACCACATCTCTTCTCAAAGATAAGCTACTAGCGCCCGAGCTATTTTATTTCCATTCTGTCTGTAAGCATATTTCAGTCATTTGTTGTTAATGAAATGAAGTTTTACTTCCACTGCATCTCTGCGTTTATGTGTATCTTTGTATTTCATTGTGTTCCTGCATAAATCTAGATCATCAGTATATATACTAGGTATATATGTTGGTATATACACTAAGAATAATTAACATCTGAAGTACGCGCAAGAGCGAGATGTTACATATATCGACATATACTAGGTATATGTGTCGCTATATATACTAGGTATATATGTCATTATATATATCAGTATATATACCTAGTATATATACCAGTAT
>JZKD02S0779909.1:327984-359451 GCA_000966675.3 Picea glauca
TCTTCGGGTCCTGAACTTCTGGAGTTGTTTTGAGGCCCTAAATGAATTTTTTTTGGCATGAATTCTCTGACAAATATGAGTCTGTTTCGGACTCAATATTTTCTACCAGCAATGTAGTCCTCGGATAGATCTCTCTAACGATGTATCATGTGCATCAAATGGAGATAGTATGCCAAAGTTACGACCTCGGGAAATTGATGTACCAATTTAGCCCAATGGGGCCCATATTCTGTTGTTTCATCTTCTAGGGTTAGTTTTTTGGATGTTTAGGTTTTTCCATTGTTTCTCAGTAATATATAGGCCTTCAAGCCTCATTGTAATAGGAAGTTCAAAGGCCAGTAGCCACCACATCTCTTCTCAGAGGTAAGCTACCAGCGCCCTAGCTAGTTTATTTCCATTCTGTCTATAAGCATTTTTCATTCATTTGTTATTAATGAAATGAAGTCTTATTTCCACTGCATCTCTGCGTTTATGTATATTTATGTATTTCATTGTGTTCCTACATAAATCGGGATCATCAATTCCTTGATGGAGTTGTCTTCTTCTGTCTTTAGTACTTTAATCCGATAGGAATTCTCCAACTGGATCAATAATACTTTAGCAGAGGTGTAGTGTCCCATCTTTTCTTTGACAGGGTATAACAATCCATTATGGATTGCTTTTAATGCAATTCAATTGTTTCTCTTTGCTTCTTTTGTAGTTTTGTACTTGTTCTTTGAGGTAGTTAAGTACCAAGGCTTACATACTACTAAGTCCCAAATTCCATATCCTCTTGACTTTAGATACCTTTTCATTCTTCCCCTCCATGAAGAGTAGTATGTTCCATCAAATAAGGGAGCTTCATTTGCAGAAAGAGACACTTGTCCACCCATTCGTGTGTTTAGGAGGATCTTCCTTCCAATGATTAGACTATTTTTCTTCAAGAAAACTTGTCTCTGATAGCATTTGTGGAAACATAGACTGACACTGAGAGGGGGGGGTGAATCAATGTCTTGAACATTTGGATAATTTTCACACTTTCTTGGATTACTTAAATTAACTGAATAAAATATATGTATTTCAATTACTTATTCATAAATATATATAACAATTATAAAAACACAAACTATATAAGGAAGAATAAATATCATATATTTATTAATCTTGAATAAGTACATATGATACCAACCATCAAACTATTCAACACAAAATGAATAAGAGAGATCCAACTCTTAGATACAAGACCCAACTTGTAGTTCTCATATCCAATTAAGAAGTGAGGAATCCAACCCTCATAACAAGACCCAACTTGTAAACAAGCACCAACTTGACAAAGAATGACATTTCATTCAATCAATGATATTTATATTTATTTATATTTGATCCACTAAGATTCATCTTTTTCCAATAAAAGATTTTGTTTATATAGCCATTCAAAAGGTGTATCACATTGAAACAATGTGTCTTTCAATGCACCTCTTCATTTGAGTAATAATAATGTTATTTTAATAATAACTTTCTTCCTTTATTATTATTCATAATCATTAATATCATGGTTATTGGTCCATTGATTAAGTAATTAATTCTCCATTCTCCCTTTTTCATTTTCACATTTCACAATACCATGGCAAAATACCATTTAACTTTTTGACTTTTTAAGTAAATTCATTTTTATTTATTTTTATCTTTTAATACTTCTTTTCATGTAACTTTATTTTTATTTTGAATTTACTTTTTACATAAAGCTACATTTTTCATTATTTTACTTTCATATTTATTTTTAAGTTAAAATTCATTTCCATTTTCCATTTAACTTTTTCCTCTTTTGTATTTATACTCCATGTATGAATATTAATATTCTTCATTAATATTAACCTTTATATTAATATTCTTCATTAATGTTCTATCTCAATATATTAATATCAATATTTTCCATTAATATTAACATTTATATTAATATTCTTCATTAATATTTAATTGATTTATATTTATATTTATATTATTCATTAATATTTAATTCAATTTATCATACTATAGGTTTCATGTCTTCCATTCTTTTATATATCAATCCCTCTTCCATTTGATCACATTGATGGATCAAATCCTTATTTCGATCCTTAACGAATTCCTATGAAATCCTTCTTGATCCTTCTCTACAATTCCTTCGATTCCATCCTCTCGTTGCGTTGACCTCCATTATGGATGGTATCTAACCTTTATCATCGATTCATGTATTTAGGTCCTTAAATTCCTTTCACTATGTCCTTGTCTTCATATTGTTGTGAACTCTAACCAAGTTCTTCTCCAAAAGGGCTTGGTGTTCAAATCGTGCTAACTTCATCTAGGCACTCATTAGGGTCAATATGATCAATGACTATGCCTTTACTTCTGTCCTTAGCCCTAATCACTCATGCTTCCCACATAACCAAATGTGTAACCAAGGGATACACAACTGAGTACTAGAAATGTCTAGCTTGACTTAATTGATGGTGCAAACTTAATTGTTCATTGGATGGATGGTCCCCATCATTTATGGGGCTGGGTTCCTGGCTCGTATCTCAATGTTGTGGATCCAGAAATAAACCTCTAACCAACACATGGATTTGTGATCGATGACCCACAATATTTTAGGGGGTCTACCCTATGTTAAACACTTCACACCTTTGCTATGAGAAATAATTTTCCACTGTTGATCTAGCATATGGTCGAATGGTTGGATCCACATCACATCATTTTTCACCACCATTAAATCTACGACGATGTTTTAATCCAGGATTCGATGTATGGTTGAATTTATTCCACCTTCTACCATGAGATCTAATTATCCTTATTCAACCTCTTTGTGATCCGACGGTTAGCATCGATCTAACTCTAGACCCCATGATTCTAGACTTCTCCTCGATCTAATGGTAGTATTGTATTCAATATTGATCGGATGTTCTCTATGTTTAAGTTTTCTATCCACATTTTACACAACTCTTCTTCAACAATTTATCCCGATATTTATTCATTCTCTCATCTTCAATCAGGCGTTCAATGCTTTACTTAGATCTATCTCCCTTCATTACTTAGATCTATCTCACTTAGATTTATTGATTACTTATTTTTACTCCTTTGTAGCCTGATGTAATATTCCATGAGCAGAAATAACTCCAAGGAAATTTATTGTTTGACTTGTATATTCAACATCCTCAACATTATCATCATTTCTCAGATTCACACCAGTGAACTCATTCATCTTTATAAAAACTTCAAACAAGTGTTCCTCTGTACTATCTCTTTGTCCTTAGCATTTCTTCAGCCTTCCTTTATATTCAACATAATTTAAATTTGGTGTTGTCATGACTTATAGTTTATCCTTTGATACCACTCATCAAGCATATCATTGTTATTTCTTGTCTTTCCATGTTGGAATATTGTCCATGTTTGATTCATTTTTCCATCAATGACAATACGGAATAAATAACGCCAATATAATAAGTGATATGAAAACTACCCCATCACATAGAAAGTTTTGAGAATGAAAATAAAACAATTTTTCCCATATCAACATTACATTAACAAATCCATCCAAGGGAGAAATGTGTGTGATCCCTCTATTTCTATCCACCTTTGTTGATAACTCTATTTATTATTCATCCAATAGTAATAAAAAATAAAAGGAAACATGAAAAATTAATTAAAAACTATAAATAAAAGCTAATGTTATGAAAAGAAAAAACATTATCCTATTTTACCCTACTCCTATATTGATCCAGAATTGGATCCAAGAGCTTGATAGGGCTCAGAAAGGCCTAAAAATAAAATTTCGCATAATGGATTCAAAACAGACGTGTGTGTAGATCTCGTCGATATGAACCCAATGCTACTTGAATGGGCTCAAACAAACGTAATATGCTCCATATATCACAATATGTTCACTTGGCCAAAGAGGAAAACAAATGATGACTGTATAGTCTGTATAGTGTCACGTGGCAGCTGACTGTATAGGCCGTATAGTCATACAACTAACATGGAAGGCACAGTTGGTGTTAATGTGGTAGCATCTAGAGGTGGCATGTGGGAGGGTGACTGGGCGTATGGACGGATGACTTGTCAGACAAGTGGACCAATTAGGGAGTGACACATCTCACCCTTGTAGTGGTGACATATGGCACGTCTGTACGGATTACGTTGCAAGTACAGTGGTTGAAAACTCAAAAGACAGGTGGACCAATGGGTTTTTGACACATGTCCTTGTTTTAAGAAAATGGTGTGGTGCCATGTGGCCCAGACATGGGATGCCATGTGGCACCCATTCATTGGTTATTATTTTTTGGAAAAAGATTTGGAGCGCATGAGGTTTTAACCCACGACCTCGAGTGTGGGTTACTGACTTGGTCGAGCTGGGCACACCAGCCCACCAACAATGTGATTCTTACCACTATACCTCTCCACATCTATTTGAACTTACCAAAGGTTTCAAGCGGAGGAGAATAGGGCGGGGGCCTAGCCCCAGGCCCCCGGTCGCAAACATACCATACACCTATGTTTTGTGTCCATACCCTACTCTCCATACTATGTTGGCGTGCACAGTGGTATATCCCTCGATCATATGAGCCTTTGCATGAGACCCAGGCCATTATCGTTTGGGTAGCGTTATATGGGGTTAGCGTCAGTCAATCGGGCTAGCCCTCCGACCACGTGCGTAACTAGGATCTTGGAACGAGAAGGGATAACAGGATAAGGGCGCGTGGAGCTTGGGGCATGGCTGCATGGACCGATCCTTATGACCAGGGACTAACCGGTAAGGGGGTCAGCGAACTAGCACTAGTCAAGGGCCATGTGCAGGTGCCTAATATGACTAGGGGCCGAATATCAAGGGGTTTTCACCCTATATTGGCATATAGTGGGTTTTTAAACCTTATCTAAAGATTTTTAATGGATTTTTATGTATATTTTGGAGAGTTTTGGCCAATATTGGGGGATATTGGGCCCTTTTTGAGGCCAGATCTTCGGGGGAAGTTGGGAGATGGTTACCAACTTCAGATCTATATAAACCAAGGATTCTTAGAGATATAGAGGACATTCAGAGTAGTTTTATGCTATATCTTTTCCAAGCCACAACCATTTTTATGTAGGGAAGCTATTGAGGAGCACACCTTTGCGGGCTATTTCTTGGAGCTTCGGTCATGTGATTTCAGTGTTGTCTATTTTTTTGGGTTCCAAAGATATGGAGGAACAAGACCATATCAGTTTGTAACCTTTTTGGCACTACTATGATGTATGTTTAAATATTCAAACAAAAATAAGAAAGCCTTACCCACTGAGACAAAGGCCCTAAGACGTAGGCGAGATTGTCGAAATCCGTTATGACTTTGGTATTCTATGGTTTGATGTTATTCTTGATTTATTTCAGATCTGTATATGTGCATATGGATGTGATGTTTCTTATATAATTCTTCCTCTTTCTTTCAACTTCCTAAATGGTTAATGAACCCATGCATAATAACTCAAGCATTGTCAAATAAAAGATAATTTCGGATCAAGTGGTATCTGACATAGTTGACGTTTGGATTTGAGTTTTGTATGTTAACCAGGGAAAAGATACATCGTGGTGAAGTCAATATTTTTGAAGAGAATTCATTGATTGAATTGAGAAAGAGAACTTCTCAAAGCGAGAACATGGCATTGAAAGAGGGACTTTCTCAAGATGAGAAAGAGTTTTGAAAAACTTTCTTCTCCATGTCAGAGATGATGAAGGATTTGTATGAAGATTACTTGGAATGAAAGAGGTCAATTCTTGGTGACTCTTCAAAGGGAAAAAGTGAAGAATGACAAGATCCTCCTCAAATTCCTCCTTTAGCTCCATCATCGCCTCCCTCTTCTTCAAATTCAAGTTCTAAATCCAACGCAAAGAAACATGTCCATAAACATAAGAATGAAATGCCTTTATTAAAGCTTGATGTGAAATTTGAATTACCTATATATGATGGTGAGGTTAATGCAAAGAAACTTGACAATTGGGTCAGACATATGGAGGTTTATTGTAGTGTTCAAAAAATCAAGGATGAGGCAACTCAAATAAAGTTGGCATCACTTAGAATTGCATGCACAACACTCATCTGGTGGCAAAGCAAGTTGAAAACTGACATGCAACAAGTGGGTAAAGTATTTCTATCATCGCAAAGTTTCATTTATGCATCGAGGAAGCAACTTTATCCTTTGGGTTATAAAGAGAACGATTTAATTGAATGACAAGCTCTTAAACTAAGAAAAGGAAAAACAATGAAAGAATACACAGATGGCTTTCGTAAAATGGAATTGATGTTAGATATTCCTTTACCTACCCAAGAAACTCTTATGAAGTATATAGGACGTTTAATTGCACATATTCAAAATACTGTATTCATGTTTGGACCAACTAATCTTGATGAGGTTTTTGTTCAAGCAACATACATTGAAGAAGGAAAAATAGGTTTTGGTGTATCAGAGGAATAATCTTCACAGAAAGAGGATAGAAGGAAGTGGAATGGAAAGAAGTCAAATTTAGTGGAAAGAGAGGAAGAGAATCCCCCTTGCAAGCATTGCAAGAAAGAGAGGAATGATGAGGATCATTGTTGGCAATTGCATCCCGAGAAGAGACCGAAGTGGTTCAAGGAAACGAAAGAGAGGAAAATAGTTGCAACAATAACACAACCCAGAGACTTGGGATCAGATTCAAGTGACGAATCTAAAGTCTCATTGGTTGGTATGAAAGGTAAAATTGGTGAAGGATTTGATTGTAGAAGTAACTTGTTTCATATAAGGGTCATCATGGGGCACACTAAGGTCGACACATTGATAGATAGTGGATCTCAATCTAACTTAATTTCATAGGAATTGGTTAAGCAATTGGGATTAAAAACACATATACATCATAATCCTTACACACTTAAATGGATAAGAAACAATCATCAAATGCACATAACCAAGAAATGCACATTAAAATTTGCAATTTCATCTAAGTTTGTAGACGAGGTAACATCTGATGTGGTGCCAATAAGTGAATGTGGAATGGTATGAAGCACTCCATACTTGTATGATTGTCAAGCAATTTTCTATAGGGAAAAGAATCAATATCACTTAATCAAAGAATGTTAAGAATACGTTGTTCATGCACATCATGTAAAGGAAAATAAAACTCTTCAAACTATGGAACAATTAAGAAAGGCGGCTCAAGCAAGAAACACACCTATAATTGAAATCAAGTAATCGATCTTAAGAAAGAAGAGGAGATGATTTTAGAATGGAAAATCAATCACAATTTGTTTCAATATAATCTAATGTCGTGCAAATATTATAAACATATCAACTCATTTGTAGTCATATTTTTTATGCTATCATTGGTAATGTTGTCTACATGGATGATAGTGGATTCAGTAATATGTGACAGGGTACAAATGGCTAACAATATGTTGTCAATTATCATGATTGTGTTACAATTGATCTTGATGAGACAAGTGCACATGACAGAGTTCAAAGACAAATAACAAGTCGGGTGGCCTTTCCTGAGCTTGATGGCTGGTCAGTAACCTTTTGTGGGACCAAAAGGTCCTTAGTGGGGAGGTGTGATCCAGAGTTGGATCCAGGAGCTTGATAGGGCTCAGAAAGACCTAAAAATAAAATTTCTCATAATAGCTTCAAAATGGGTGTGTGTAGGCCTCATTGATACGCACCCAACACAACTTGAACGGGATCAAATGGACATCATATGCTCCAGATCTCACGATCTGTTCATTTGGTCAAATATGCAAAAAAATGATGAATGTACAGGTCGTACAATGCCATGTGGAAGATGACTATACAAGTCATATGGTGGTACAACTGACATGGAAGGAGCAGTTGGTGTTGACATGGCAGCATATGGAGGTGACACGTGGTAGGGTGACTAGGTGTACAAATGGATGACGTGTTGGACAATTAGACCAATTAGGAAGTGACACATATCACCCTTGCATTGGTGACACGTGGAACATCCATACGGATGATATTGCAGGAATAGCGTCAGCTTCATATGACACGTGGAAGTTACAATGGTTGACAACTGAGCATACAGGTGGACCAATGGGCATTTGACACGTGTCCTTATTTTCAGAAAAAGGTGTGGTGCCACATGGCCCAGACATGGGTTGTCATGTGGCACCCATTCATTGGTTATTATTGTTTGGAAAACTTTTTGGAGGACATGAGGTTTGAACCCGCAACCTCGGGCCTGGGTGAACAACTTGGTCAAGCTTGGTGCATCAGATCGCCCATAATGTGCTTCTTACCACTATAATTCTCCACATCTATTTGAACTTACCAAAGGTTCTGAGCTGAGGAGAATAGAGTTGGGGCCTATTCCTCTGCCCCCGGTAGCAAACATACCATACACCTATGTGTTGTGTCAAGAGCCTACTCTCCATACTATGTTGGCATGCACAGTGGTATAGCCCTTGATCATGGGAGCCTTTGCATAGGACACGGGTTGTTATCGTGTGGGCAACGTTGTGTGGGGTTAGCACTAGTCGGCCGAGATAGCCCGCTGACCAGCCGCATAACCAAAAGCTTGGAATGAGAAGGTCTAATAGGATAAGGGTGCGTGGAGCTTGGGGCATGGTTGCATGGGCCGAGTCTTATGACCAAGGACTAACTGGTAAGGGGGGCAATGAACTAGCACTAGTCCAAGGCCACGTGCAGGTGCCTAATATGACTAGGGGCCGAATATCAAGGGGGTTGCATCCTATATTGGCATATAGTGGGTTTTTAAACCTTATCATAATATTTTTAATGGATTTTTATGTAGATTTTAGAGATTTTTGGCCAATATTGGGAGATATTGGGCCCTTTTTTAGGTCAAATCTTGGGGGGAAAGATGGGAGATTGTTACAAACTTTAGATATATATAAACCAGGGGTTTTTAGAGCCATAGAGGACATTCAGAGAAGGTTTATGCTGAATATTCTCCAAGCCAAAGACATTTTTATGCAGGGAATCTATTGAGGAGTGCACCTTTTAGGGCCATTTCTGGGAGCTCTAGTCATCCGATTTCAGTGCCGTCTACTTTTTTGGGTTCCAAAGATCTAGTAGAAAAGGACCAGATCAGTTTGTAAACTTTTTGGAACTACTGTGATGTATTTTTAAAGCTTCGAACATAAATAAGAAAGCCTCACCCACTGAGACAAAGGCCCATATACGTAGGCGAGATTGTCGAAC
This sequence comes from Picea glauca, assembly GCA_000966675.3. NCBI lineage: Eukaryota > Viridiplantae > Streptophyta > Pinopsida > Pinales > Pinaceae > Picea > Picea glauca. Next base: position 337,180 of record JZKD02S0779909.1, read on the forward strand.
TCCATTATCACTTTAGTGTTCTATGGTTTGTTTTTCTTATTTATTTATTTCAGATATGCATATGTGCATATGGATGTGATGTTTCTTCTATAATTCTTCCTCTTTCATTCAACTTCCTAAATGGTTAATGAACACATGCATAATAACTCAACCATTGTCATATAAATGATCATTTCAGATCATATACTACACTCAATGGTTGAAAAATGAACTATACAAAGTCATAATACCAATGTATCCATCTATATAATTCCAAGACTCCAAACACATGTTCATGATAAAATATTAGTAACAAGACTTGGAGAAAATGAAGAGTAAAAGTAGAAAAATTAAAACACCAAAGAATCTGTTCACCAGATTAAAGATGTCGTAGTAATAATTCATTAGAGATCTATCTGATTAATATCCCTCCAACCATTCTTCAATTCTATTATAAAATCTTGTATGACTATCATAGAATTGATGGAATTAGTCTAGGGGAAAGTAGCCTACCAAATGAGAACCATGCAAGAATCTTTATGAAGCATATTTGGTGAGAGAATTGTTATGCTAGTAAAATTATTAATTCGTAAAGCCAAGCCAAAATAATGAGGGCCTGACATAACCATAAGTCTAGACCGAATTGCCTCACAGTCTTGGAAAGCCTCCCGAGGCTCATACTTCAAGCAACCATTTCACTTGAGATAAATTAGTGGGATGAAATGATATACATAAAATAGAATCTCGCATGGTATAAGACATATATTCAAGATAACAGTGGAAGACACTAATATCAACAATATCAACTAAAGGGATACTTGAACAAGAAGACTCTCTATTCATAACAATTGAATATGAAAAAGAAGAATACATTGGTTGATATACATCTGCTATGACATTTCCTTCATCCCATGAAAAGGGTTGATAAGGAATATTTGTACTAAGTTCACGGGAAGAGGAATTATCTTCTATATCTTCCATATGCACATTACCACCATTGAGTACTTCAAAAATGGTTTTACTAATTTAGTTTATTTGAATAGGACAATGGGTGGATTCCTACAAGATCAAACCATTAAAAGATCATGATACAAAAAACAATAAGTAGAAGAATTAATAGAATGAAGAGCCTCTCTTGAACAAAAAATATTTCCAAAAGGTGTTTCATTGAATGGTAGTTCCTCCTCATTAAGAGCATGGTTGAATGATTTTGAAACAATAGGCTTCACACTAAGCATGATTTCACAATCAACATGGTTTTCCTCTTTCAAGCAAAAAGTGGATTGTTGTGATAGAACAGGTATGTCCTATATGTTAATTTATTCTCTTGAAGTGCAGTGATCAACATGCTTGTTTTTCCCCTACAAAGTATGATAATCGGAAATATGTTTCATAACATACTCATTTTTAAAAGAGAGGTGCAAATCACAAGAACTCTTTGAACACGAATTTTCAATAGATAATCTAGAAACAATAGAAAGACATTCTTAATCTAGCTCGATTAAACTAGGATAATTTATAATAGAAGAACTATCTAAATCAAAAGGAGCTAATTCAAAATTATCCATGGGTGAGGAAGGATTCATGTCATGAGTGTCCAAATTTTCTTCATTAACAAAGTGATCAGAATTAAGTTTTTCTCGATAGCTTCCTCCTCCATTTCTTGTGATGGAAAAGAGAAGATAGGATAATGAAAAACTGACATAACCATTTTTGTGACCCAAAGTGTCCCATTATCAATAAGAGAATCGTTCTCTTTGTTAGCTATAGAAAAATATAAACTCGAATTTACAACACAAAAGGTTTATTTTTCATCACATGGAAAGAAAGGGTGAATGGAGTGGTGGGAGGATACATATGTTTCTTCCAAAAAAGAATTATCTCTCTGATCTGTATCCCCCATATTAAAGAAATATCTAGGCATATGGATTCCAACTAAACCATTATCATTTTCAACATTTTCATGTGAATCTAAATCAGCATGTAAACGATCATTTTAAAGACATGATCTACATTCTTCATCCACTAGTTGATATATTTCATTAGTAAAATAAAGTAAATAGAGAATCAAATCAGTGATAGAAGTCCTATCATCCAAGGGAAATATATAACAAAGATGCATAAATCTAATAAGAAAATATTCAAGAGATTCATCTTTGTTCTTTATAAGTTATGATATCTCTTTACACAAATCATTATAATCATAATTCTCAAAATCATGCCAAACTTGATGCATAAACTACTGCCATGTGTGAATAGAGGAAACCAACAAAGTCTTACGCCAACTCTTGACACAACCTGCGAGAGTGAGAGTGAACATCTTGCAAATAAAACTTCCATTACTAATATTTTTAGATCAACAAAATTTCCATAATGATAAACCATGCTCATATGCATAAGTTTCACCCTCGCCATCAAATTTAAATTGTAACAAGAATTGTAAAATATTTCTATGAGTTTGAAGCAGTGCAATATCAAGAAAACATCTCCATAAAGGGATATGGGATGGAGCCATTAATTAATAAATATAAAAATAATATAAATGACTCCATAGGCTCATCTTGTCATCTGGCCCTCCTTCTAGCACCATTTTTGTTGATATGTCCAAATGGTATGTCATTCAAGTAAGGGAGAACACCTGATGGAAGGTCCTAATTAGGCCTACCCTCATTTGATGTAGCACTTTCAACCAGTATGTAGGCCTAGTTTCCAACGAGAATTAAAAGAATTAAATGGAAAACATAATGAAATATCACCAAAATATTTCTAATTCTAAACCTATTCTAAACTTAAAGAAAACTAATATAATCTAACAACTTTTAACCTATCCTGCAGGAGCAAAACTAATAGATGAGTACAACTTAAAATGATATCTCTAACAAAAAAAATAGTTCATGGTAGCCAATGATATGTTAAAACAATAATATTGTAGATATTATCACAAGAAGTTGCAAATAAGAGCTATAACATCATCCTACTGAGAATAAATCACAATAGCATAAGCATTCCAAATACGAAGCATAAAAAGAGTTCATATGGTTAGTACTCGAAAAACCTAAATGAAAAACACATTTATGCATTAGTCCCAAACACATTTTATAACAATTATGACTTCCAAAACACCTTATGCTCTTCATATATTCAGAAATAAAAGTATCAGTAGTCTATACAATGGGGAAAACTCCCTCATTATATCCAACGAGTTCTCTTTTATAAGACAAGAGAGAATCCTCAGCTCTTGTGACTATTCATTTCATTTCCCTTTCTTTTGTCATTTTACATTTTGAATTTATTTTACATTTTTTAAAATGGACATGTAAGCATTATAAACATAAGATAAAGAGACTCTTGAGTGGTTATTCTCTCCCTAACCCAATTCATAGATTATATTCCTTTACAAACATTATTAACTATGCATGTTAGTGTCATCTTCTATTCCTCGAGTTATTATGGGAATTTTGGTGTTAGTCTATTGAATGATATCATCCAATATTATTTTCCTATATCTCATCCTTCCATCATGCTCTTTCAAGTACAATTTAAACTCCCAGTGCTTCATATATGACTATTTGAACATTTCACATCCAATTTCCCCCCCAAATTCATGGGCTATTGTTATTTGAATTTTATAGGGTATTAAGTTAATATTGTGTCCACAATTCCTATTGCAATGCATTGCTTGGATTTATGCCTTTCCAACAAGGTATCATGGGATTAATTCTGACACCTGCAACTCAAGATATATTTTTTTGAAAATCAGTGCTCATTAGTGCGTGATCTTCCTGTGGGTGAATCTTGTTCATCGATCTTTAACCTGGAAATAATTGTACCACATGCATAATAGAATTTAATACTGAGTGGTATAAATATTTTGTATCCCCTTTACCTAATTTATAGATGAACCTAGAGAAGGGATAGAACCTCGTCTTCTCGATAGCTCATCCCATAATAGTCTGATGGTTGGAGGTGAAGGTAAGATCTAGCTCACAACTCTGATGACTATACACTCTAATGGAACATGCTCTCCGATGGTTGGGACATGGAGGGATTAATTTTCCCAAAAATATTAGAATAATAAACATGTACACTCGACTTTAAAAATGATAAATAATTAAAAATGAACATGCAAATAATAAATAAATTTAATAAATGTATTGCACGTATGTTATCCAATGAGATATAGGATTCTAATGGTAAACTATTTTGATCGAATAAGCTCACTCCTCATTTACATGACCACTCTATACTTGAAATGCATGTGGGGGAAACCATTGATCCTTATTCATAACCTTGACCTTGATCCTTGCCAGGCTCCCCCTTATCGAGAAGAAAAATCACCTTTTCTTATTGCTTCCACAAGGTATCGCACATATGTTCTCTGATGAGATAAAGTATTTTGATGGTAAACTATTCTGATATTGGACTAAGCTCACTCATTTACATAACACTAAATTATACCACAAAAATTACATTCCCTTCCTTCAACAAACTTATAAAGATAAACATGGGTGGATGTAGATAAGTTTCTTGAAAACTGCATGCTCCAAGTCTCAAACTCAAAGGAAATATTAGTGATCTTCTGATTTAAGTCAAGTGTTAAAAATTGAAGAGTGTGATCAACATGCGAGAGATTAAATATGAAGAAAATAAGCATAACATGCAAGAAAGAGGATGTATAATTTAAGTTATTCAGTTATAAAATCCTCCAGAAACAAACTCATCCAAGAAAATCATCAATCAAGATCAAACTCCCAACCTCCTTAAGGAAGATAAAGAATTAGAATTAGGTTCAAGCAGTAGGGGATTAGACATTAGGGATGAAATTTGAGTAGGGGTCCCTTTCCTTTCACTTGTAAAAGAAAAAGTAAAGGGGGGTTGTTGTGGCTTCAACACATGGTATTAGAGTTATAGAAATAAGATGGTTGTGGTGATGAGAGAGACATGGTGATTGAAAATATATGGTAGTGAATCGTTAAAGAAGAAGACTCCAAAGGTCAATCCTACATTTCTTCATCAAATAAAGGAATGACTTCATTGAGGTATTTCTTTTGTTATTTGGAATTAGGAAAAAGTTTTTTTTTCCTGATTAATAAAACATATGTTATTATTATAAAATCTGTTTATTTGGGTTCTATAACTACTTTTACATAAGTTTTGTAAAACAAGTAAATGGTATCAACACCCAAATATGATTTTATTTGAATCCAAGTTTTTGTGAACGCCTCTAGAAACATAACTTTTGCATCAATAGTTATTATGAAATATTTTTCTTTGAAATCATTACTTGATTTATTGTAAGATAGGATTCTTTCATATCTGCTAATTCTACATAATTTTATGATATTTTTACCATCGTCCAATAATTTGTCCATAAATGTTTATGATTACAAGCCTTAAGCAAAATGGAATCAAAATTTTCAATCTCACTTGCATTTCCATTAAGTCTAATAAGTGTATCCTAGGTAGGGGATTCAATTTGTTTCACCAATTTTTTCCTTTAAGAAAAAAACATTGGTCGGATTACATATTGAGAAGGATACACAATATGAGTGAAATAGGTCTAGATTGGAACCTTGCACTTTGAGGCGAAATGCAAGAGGAGGCCACCCATAATTTTTAGAGAGCACAACACACTATCCTATGAAGTCCCACTCAATCCATTGACAACCTCATTCAAGAGTTGTGGAACCAGAAAGACTTGACCCTGTGGCATCACTTACTTATCTTTCTGTGTGCTTTGAATTCCATTAATTTAAATTTTCAATCATAGGAAATTATATCTTCTCTTCTCATTCAAATTACCACATAATTGTTTCTTAATTGAAATATTTACAACCACTTTGGAAGAAGTTACATTCCATGTACATCATCATTCAAAGGATACCAATGTCTTTTTATTGAGTAATTTAAAGTAAAACATCTTATAAATGATTATAAAAATATTCAACCCTCCACATTATCATATAAAATTCTTGAGCATTTATAGTGAATGTATATTGATCTAGCAATCCTAACATGATCTTATGTATAGTATAATATGGTTCCCAAACATATTTGATGGCTTCAAAATGATTAAAGAATTTGGAGGGAAAGGTTGAAATGTATCTTGACCCCATTCCTTTTTGGCACTCATGAGGAACAATAATAAAAAATGAATGAGGGAAAGGTGCACGTAAATAGTGTAGATTTTGATGACAAGATGGCTCTACATGTGGCTTTATATTGTTGATGTTTGTAGCATCGAATAGGTACTTTTGTACAGGTCTAAGTGTCTAGACGTACAGAGGTATTACAAAGCCTTCTACCTTAGTAATTTACTTTAATTAAAGGAATTGTTAAATTAAAGTTATTTTATTAATCACGTGAGTTTAATTTAATCAAATGCTAAAGTTATTAGCATTAGTTAATTAAATTAATATTAGCCATTGATCTTAGGTGAGGTGAGATATAATATCTACCATTGATCACTTTGGAGATTATGGTTAGGGTTCAAATCAATTTTATAAAATGCATCCAAGGTGAAAGGAGAAGAAATAAGAGAAAAATCTTTTGGAATCAATGACTCATAGAGAGAGAAAAGAAAGACTTTTTCTCAAGGAGATCTCAGCAAGGGTGAAGAAGGAATTTCATCTAGAGATGATCTCATTCCAAACAAGAAGGAAGCAACAACAAACACATCTAGTAGTGCGTACATACGCATTGCAACAGTGTAGAAGGGTGTGTACATACGAGTCGTGCAGATACAACATGACACATACATATGTGCCAGTCCAGTAGTCGAGGGTGTGTACATAAGCGTAGAGTGATGGAAGCATGCCAATACATGTGCAGTGTAGTGGAAACAGGTGCATACATACGCATTGTGCAAGTCATACAAGGTTCATACAAATTATATAGGATGCCAATATAGAGTCGTACAATAGAAACAATGTTGTTGGGTTGGAGGAATTTGTTGTATTTTTCTATTTCTATTCTGAGTGGGAATATTTCCTAGTTTAGGATATCTTGTAAGCTTGGAATCATTATTTAATGAAAAGATGATTTGAAGGGAATATTTTCTATGTGTTGTGCATAGTTTGGTTTCCATATTTTGCTTCCACTGTTTTGTTTCCAACTAGTGTATTTTCAATGTATTTTATTTTGTGTGTTGTAATTTACTTTTCAGCAAGAGAATACACAAGTTATAACTAAATTAAATCTTAGCAATTGATCTTAAGTAAGGTGAGATTTAATCTCAACCATCAATCACATTCAAGATTAGGGTTAGGTCATAACTTAATATTATAAAATAAATTATAGGGTAAAGGAGCAAACACTTTTTATTATATAGAGAGAGACAATAAGGACTTTTTCTCAATGAAATCTTGGATAGTTGGAGAAGTACTTTCATCTAGAGATCAATACATGTTAGGTGAAAGAAAACATGGGTATCCGCAAGAAGATCTAGTAGATTGGAGACGCAACAACAAAGTGGAGTTGTACTCACTTCATAGGTCAGTCAGGGTGTATATGTATGTGGGATTTTTTTGCAGAAAAGCATGTATGTACATAGGATATAGTGAGGAAAAACACGTAGAGATATGGAAAAGTGATTGTACGAGATCGTACAACCGCAAAGGAGTTGATAGGGTTTGCAGGTGTTGTCTATAGTTTTTTGTGTTTCTATATGGGTCATTTTACCTATAAGGGAGCCCTTGTAATATTTGATATTATTCTAATGACAAGTTGACTTGAAGGGAATAAATCTTTGTGTTTGGAATTGGTTTCTTTTCTTCTGCTATTTATTTTAGTTAATTATTCCAGCAAGTGTATTTTTTTTGTGATCTGTTAATCTGATTTACAACAAGGAAATCACTAGCAAATATCTTACCTTGGTGTCAGGATTAGAAATTTAACATGCTATCAAAGCTTGCACTCTGAGAGGGGGACAAATTTAGAGAAACAACAATTTTTTCAATAGATCTATTATATCTTCAAGTATATCTCTGCATATCTCTAAAACAACAATAGAATTATTGTGGGTGCTTGAAGCAATAAGAACACGATAGTTTTTGTTTTTCATATATGGAAATGGAAAAAACCAATCTCAAGTTTGAAGATCGGTTGGATGGAGCATGACCTTTGGGAGATTGTAGAAAATTTTGTTCTGGCACCGATAGATGAAACTCAGTTGAAAAATCAGTAGAAGAAGGACATTTTTGGTTATATCATTAAATTAAACAATAGAACCAACCAATTGACCCCCTCAAAGTTCGGTTCTTGAATCATCATTAGCCAATCCAAGCCTACCACATGGAATCCCATGATAGGTGCACACCACACCATACCATGTCACTTGCCAACAATGTTGCAGAGTCATGCCACATGGAATTTGATGGTACTGCCATGTCACTGCCAACTATGCATATGGATCTACCATGTCACTACCCAGTCATTGCCACATCATCGTACAGATTCTGATCGTACCTACCACGTCATTGGATGGATGACACGTGGCCCTTTTTATTGGTCCACATGGGTGCCTGGAAATGCCAAAAATAAGTGACACGTTGTAGCCTCTCATGTTTCCACATCGTCGTACTGATGTTAGTATGAATCCATCTTGAAAGTTTCACAACCTATATATACATGCAACATGGCATCCTGTGGGCCTACCATGTGGCACCCCTGCTTTGAATTTTTCCCTATTTGACCAAAACTTTGACTAGCCATAACTTTTACATACAAACTCCATTTGAGGCTATTTTTGTGCCATTGGAAATCTATTGCCAAGATCTACGCAATTAATTCATTTTCATGAGCATTTGAGAAGATCAATTTTTTACAATTATGGATCCTCGTGGATCACTTTTGAGTGTTTTGGAAACTCCCAGATCAATGAAGATATAGGACACTTGAGGATATTTGGTTGTCCAATATAGATCCATGTTTCTGTGGAGAAGAGGAACAATTTGGAGCCTTTAGGACATAAGGGTATATTTGTGGGGTAGAAAGATATGTCAAATGCTTACATGATTTTCATAACGATACATAGGAAGAGATTTGTTAGACAATATGTTAAGTGCGAGGAGAACATAACATCTATGAAATATTAGGAGTCACCAAAAGTGGAATAGGATGAGGAACATGAAGCTATGAAACATTGGCAACGCTCAACATATTCCATTTTAGTCAGTCAAACTTCAGGTGGGGAGTAGGAGTTAGTCCCTTCTAGTTTTTTCAGGAGATCCATGTGGTTATTATAGACATTAAGGGATGTTGGTGAGGCTCCTAAGAGTGAATTCAGAGAGGGAAGGACTCTTAGGAAGATTGTTAACTATATGGCGCTTATGAGTAGCATCATTGATGTTGAGCCTTCCAATTTTGAGGAAGTGACAACTCAAGAGGTTTGGTGGGATGCCCTAGTGGAGTACACCTATATCATGAAGAATGTTGTTTGGAACATAGTTTCGAGACCAAATGGGAAGTCAATTGTTAGTTCTAGGTGGCTCTACAAGATCAAGATTGTTTTATATGGAAGCATTGATAAGTTCAAGGTGAGGCTTGCGGAGACAAGGAGTGGACTGCGAGTATACTTTTGCTCTAATCTTCAAGTATGATTCTATTTGATATCTTATATCTATTGCTTCAATTATGCAGTGGAGGATTCACCATATGGAGATGAAGACAACTTTCCTCAATGGGATCATTGAGGAGGAAGTATATGTAGAGAAAACTTAGGGATTTGAGGTACATGGGAGAGAGTATCATATGTGCGGTATTAAGAAAGCCTTGTACAAACTCAAACATGAACCCATGGAATGTTATTCTAGGATTGATAGGTACTTGCAGTGTATGGGATTCACCAAGAGTGAGGAAAATCCTAACCTGTAATTCATACTTTTTGCGACATATCCACTTGTCTTGGTGTTGTGCATGGATGATTTGTTTCTCACAAGAACAGAGGAGCTTATAGAAGGGTGTAAAGCATATTTTGGCTACAGAGTTCAAGATGAACGATATTGTATTGATGTATTATTTAATAGGGTTATAGGTATAGAAACTATCGAGAGAGATGTTCCTTGGTCAAGGGAAGTACATAGTGGAGATCTTGAGGAGATTCAGGATGGAGGACTATAGATCGATAGCTACATCTATGGTTAACAACCTGAAGAAGGTTGTCACCTCAGATTCATTGTTGGTGGATCCTAGGGAATACAAACAAATGATAGCTTTGTCAATGTATTTTGTCAACACTAGGCCAAATATATGTGTTAATGTGAACACATTGAGTGAATTCATGGTGGATCTGAGCCAGGTGCAATGGATAGAAGGGAAGTGTTTTCTCAAGTAGTTAAGAGTTATAATGGAGTATGGATTCAGGTATCTTGGAGATGATGGAGTGAGGATTGTTGATGTTTTTAGTAGCATCAAATAAGTACTTCCAAGTCAGTCTATGTTGACACATCAGAGTCGTCATTATTACCTCTCAAAACCTTAGTATTAACTTTATTAAGTGATTAATAAAGTGAATGTACTTTTGTAATTATTGTGAGTTTAATTTAATTAAATGCCTACATATTTGGAATTAGTAATTAAATTTAGTCCCATTCGTTACATCTAAAGTCAACGTGAGATTAGATCTCAGTCGTAGATCACTTTGGGATATCTAGGGTTTTGGAAGGCTATTGACTGCAACAATTGTATTTCCTTAGAAGGGACATTATCCCATGACAAGAGTCTTGATTTTATTTAATAAAGTCATCACAGATCTCGTTTTCTCACGAGGGTTTTTCTAGGGGTTATTTACCTAGAATTATATTGTGCGATGCATTATGGATTATGTTGTTAATGCTTCTGACGATATTTTTTTTAAAACTCAGTTGTGCTATTATTCAATAAAAAAAATTTATATGTAAGTTATAGCAAAGGATTTACTAGGAAATAATTTTAATAGGAACTGAGTTCTAAAAATTAACATGGTATCAGAGCCGAGACTCCAACGAAAATAAGATTTGTTGAGACAGTATTTTCTAGTGCAGAAATTTCTTATTTTGCAGGGTGTGGGTAAAATAAAAATAAGGCAGAACTATATGGTCATCATACAACAACCGTACATTCGTCGTACAATGTCGTATGGATCAAATGCGGTGTATCCGCATAGATATGTTGTGGTTATCAGGATGAGGATTGATTGTGAGTGAAAGAGTGGCAGATCGAGTTGATTAGTCATGAGGAATCGCTACTAGAATAAGCTCGATTGACAGAAGAAAACCTGTGTGAGCTAGAAAGAAGTGATGGTTTGGATTGGCAGCCGCCAGAAACAATTTTTTTGCAGACACTATGGAGATAAGAGAACATATAGAGAAGCATGTGTGGGCTTGGTAGAAGACGCGTCGATGGAGCTCCGAGTTAGCGCATGCTAGAGTGGATTGAGGCCACTCTAGTTGCTGAAATATTGATCAATCTGCATGGAGCTAGAAATTTGGCAATGGATTAAGCTAGGGAAAGAACAATTGATAGAGAAGAGAAGTCATGTGATGAGATGATTTGTGGTAAAAGGATTCCACATAAGAGTGTGTAAGTGGTGGCCAGTATCAGAGAAGGTTGCACATGGAGAAGTCTTAGGTTGTAGCCAACACCTAGCTTCTAGTTCACAACAGATATGTCAAAGTGGGGGCCTCTGTGCAAATTGACAAAGGAGTTGTAGGTGACAGTGTTGATATAATTTCCTTACGAGTTGACAACAACTGCAAAATTGATGGTTGGCATAACATCTTCCAACCAAGTCTAAGAAAATACACTAGAGTAGGTCCAACAAGCAGCCAAGTCAGTAGTAGGGATGTAGATCTTCCCAACAGGGGTTGTAGGGGTTGGAAATCCACTGGGCAGTGGGAAGACAACCCAAAAGGGGTTCTGGTAGACCCAAGAATCCATTGAACATCCCAGTAGAGCTCGAGAACCTATCATCCAAGAATGTGGGAGTCTTGGGAAACAACAAAAGTTTGTGGTAAGCCCCGCACAACTTCAGTCATGGGTCTGGGAAGCAGGAAGGGTGACCAGGAAGTAGGAATAAGAGTCTAGGTAGCGGGAAACAAGTCCGAGACATGGATCCAGGCATCTAGTAAAAATCCTTTGAAAACAGATCTGAGTGAGATGGCAGGGATAACTTCTCGTCTAGAGAGAGAATCTAATCAGATGGATTGGAGAGAAACCATGGTAGTGGATTATCTAGAGAAGCGAGATTCACTTCTCGATGGTGGAAGTACCTTCCTCACTAAGAGGGAGTGTTTATGTTTTTAGTAGCATCGGACATATACTTCCATGTCGATATCTATCAAGACGTGGGAGTCGTCATTATTACCTTTCAAAACCTTAGGATTCACTTTATTGAGTGATCAATAAAGTGAATGTACTTTTGTAATTAATGTGAGTTTAATTTATTTAAATTCGTAAGTATTTTGCATTAGTAATTAAATTAAGTCCTAGTTGTTATATCTAAAGTGAACGTGATATTAGATCTCAGTCATAGATCCCTTTAGGAGGTCTAGATTTTTCAACTTAGGGTAAACTCAAGGTTATAAAAGACAAACTAATTGAGAGGAGGAGACTCAATGATGGTACACAAAGAGTGAGTGAGAACTCAGGTGTGCATAGGCATAAGGTGAGGAAAGGGTGCAGGGAGTAGCAAGGGAGATAGCAACAAGGTGGGATAGGCTATTTGTTGTAGCATTTGTATTTCCTCAAAAGGGCCATTATCTTAGGACGAGAGCCCTAATTTTATTTAATAAAATCATCATAGATCTAATATTCCCACCAAGGTTTTTCCATGGGTTATATATCTATAAATATCTTATGTAATGCGTCATGGTTTGTAATGTTAATGATTATGCTGATTTATTTATTAAAATCAATCATGCTATTATTCAATCAATTTCCTTAATGAGTATGTTATGCCAAAGAATTTACTAAGAAATAATTTTTAGGGAACTTAGTTATGAAAATTAACATGGTATCAAATCCGAGACTCTAAAGAAAATGAGATTTGTTGAGATAGTATTTTGCAACACAAAAAATTATTGTTTTTCACATTGCAGGTAAAAGAAGAAAAAAGGGTAGAACTATACAATCGTAATACAATTGTTGTACGACCATCATACAACTTTGTAGAAATCGACTGTTGTGTGGCTTGTAGTGATCAAGATGAGAATTGATTGTGGGTGTTTTGGTGGCATATCGACATGATTAGTTGTGAGGCAACGCTGATTGTGGGTGTTTTGGTGGCATATCGACATGATTAGTTGTGAGGCAACGCTGAGAGAGTAGGCTTGACTAGAAGAGGAAAATCCACATCAGCTAGCAAGAAGTGACGAATGGTATTGGAAGCCACCAAAAGCAAAGTTGTTGCAGCCACTATGGAAATCATAGGACTGAGAGAGAAGTTTGCATGGGCGTAGTAGGAGAGACGTCGGTGGAGAGTTAAGTTAGCAGGCACTGGAGTGGATTGAGACCATTTTGGATACTAAAACATTGATTTATCCATGTGGAGTTGGAAATATGGCAGTGGATCGAGCCAACGAAAGAACAACTAGTAGAGAACAACAGGCGTGGGATGGGACAATATGTGGTAAACGGATGTCATGTAGGAGTGTGGAAGTAGTGGACAATAGCGTAGAAGGCGGCATAGGGTGAAGACTTGGGATGCAGTCGGCCTCCAGTGTCCCGCTCATAGCCAGTCGATTGTCCACTGCAGAGCCGCCAGAATGGGGGTGTTCACGCGAACTGACAGAGGAGATGTAGGTGACTGTGTTGAGACAACAATCGTGTGAGTTGGAAACAACTGTAGAATTGACTACTGAGTTAGCAGCACCAACCAAGGCCAAGAAAATCCACGAGAGAAGGTCCAGCAAGCAGCCAAGTTAACAACAGGACCGTAGAGCCTCCCAGTAGGGTCCACATGGGTCGGACAACAGCCGAGCAGCCCATGGGAAGTGGGTGGACATCCCAAAAAGGGCTTGGGAAGACCCATGAAGCCACCAAGAAGCCTAGGAGGGATCAGAAAATAGTTAACCAAAAATATAGTAGTCCCAAGAAGTAGAAGGATATGAGAAACCTTGGGTAGTAGGTCCGAGCAGCTGGCAGTATGACTGGGTAATCGGAAGAAGAGTCCTGGAAGTGGGTAGCAGGTCCCAGGCATGGATCGAGGAAGCTAGTAAAAATTATTTGAGGACAGGTCCAAGCGAGATGGTCGGGATGGCTTCTAATTATGAGGGAGAAACAAGTTAGGTGGAAGGGATGGTAGTATATTTTGTAGCGAAGAGAGAGCCACTTGCAGGTGGCGGAAGTTCCTTCTGAGTGTGGATGTTTTTAGTAGCATTGGAGAGGTACTTCCACATTGGTCTATGTCAACAAGTGAGAGTTGTCATTATTACCTCACAAAACCTTAGGATTCATTTTATCAAGTGATTAATAAAGTGAATGTAGTTTTGAAATTAATGTGAGTTTAATTTAATTAAATCCATAAGTATTTGGCATTAGTGATTAAATTAAGTCCTAGCCATTATATCTAAAGTGAACATGATATTAGATCTCAATTATAGATCATTTTAGGAGATCTAGGTCTTTCAGTGATGGTACACAAAGAGTGAGTGACCATTCAGGTGTGCAAGGGAAGAGAGAGAGAAAGGTTGCAGGGGACAACAAGGGAGATAGAAGCCACGTGGGATAGGTTATTTGCTGCAATATTTGTATTTCCTCAGAAGGGACATCATCCTAGGATGGGTGCCGTGATTTTATTTCATAAAATCATCCTAGATTTGGTTTTCCCACAAGGGGTTTTCAAGGGGTTATTTACCCTAAAATGTGTTGTGCAATGCGTTCTGTTTTTTTTTTAATGATTCTGTTGATTTATTGTTAAAACTCAGTCATGCTATTATTTAATAAATTTTATGAATGGGTATGTTATATAAAAGGATTTACTAGGAAATAATTTGTCAGGAACTAAGCTCTGAAAATTAACATGGTATCGAAGCTGACACTATGGCAGAAACCAAATTTTCTAAGATAGTATTTTGCAACACAAATATTTATTGTTTTACATCCTACAGGTAAAAGAAAAAAAATTGTATAACTCTACGATCATTGTACATTCATCGAACGACCGTGTACAACATCATATGAATCGATTTCAATGTGTCCCTACAGATCCACTTGCGTGATCGGGCTAAGGATTGACCATGAGTGATTGAGTGGTAGATCGAGTTGATTGGTCGTTATGAAGCACTTAGAGTGTAGTCTTAGCTTATAGAGGAAAATCTGTGTGAGCTAGCAAGAACTGGTGGCTAAAATTGGTATCCACTAGCAGTAAATTTGTTGCAACCACCTAGAGATAAGTGGACCAATAGAGAAGCTTGTGAGGGCTTGGTAGAAAACGTTCCAGTGGAAAGTCAAGTTAGCGGGTGCTGGAGTGGATTGAGACCATGCCAACTGCTAAAATGATGATCGATGTGCATGGAGCTGGAAATTTGGTAGTGGATCGAGCCAACGAAAGAACAACCGACAGAGAAGAGATGACGCGAGATCATACAATTCATGGTAAAATGTTGTCGCGTAGGAGTGTGGAATCAATGTAAAACAATGGACAAGGTTGAATGGGGGTGAAGTATTGGGATGCAGTCAACAACCAACTAACAATCCACAATAGAATCGCTAGAGAGGGGTCATTTGTGTGAACCGGTAGAGGAGATATAGGTGATGGTGCAGAGACAGTCATGGAGTGAGTAGAAAGTAGTTGCATAATTAACGAATAGGATAGTATCCACTAACTCAGGCCAAGAAAAGCCCCCAGAGAAGGTTCAACAAGAATCCAAGTCAGCTTCAGCGTCACAGAGCCACCCAATAGGGACCACTGGAGCCAGGTAGCCCGTCAACCAGTATTGTAGGAGTTCTGAGTATTAGCGGAAGGTTGTGGGAAGCTTTGCTTAGGGGTCCGGAGAGAAACAAGTAGCCCTAGGTAGTTTTGAGCAGGGTTTCAGACAGTGGGAAATAGGTCTAGGAAGTAGGTAGTGTGATAAGGAAATGGGCAACATAGTTCGAGCAACAGGAAGTAGATCCCATGCACGGATCTCAAAATCTAGTAAAAATTATTTGAATTCAGGTCTGAGTGAGATGGCATGGATAAATTATGGTTCAGAGGGAGCAACCAATCAGGTGGATTGGAGAGTAGCCATGGTAGTGGATTTGGTAGTGAAGAGAGAGCCACCTCTAGGTGGTGGAAGTACATTCCATTATAAGAGGGAGTGTTTATGTTTTTAGGAGCATCAGACAAGTACTTCTATGTCAACATGTGGGAGTCATCATTATTACCTCTCATAACCATAGGATTCACTGTATTAAGTGATTAATAAAGTGAATGTACTTTTGTAATTAATTTGATTTTAATTTAATTCAATGCCTAATTGTCTTGCATTAGTAATTAAATTCAATCATAGACGTTAGTGTTAAATTATGAGCTTGATTTCTTATGCAAATTAATTCTTTTATTTTCTTCAATACTTTGATTCCAGCTTAATACACTTCAACAATACCAAATAATAACCAAATAGAAATTACTATGTAGATAAGTAAGCATCCACATCAACAACGCATATACCCTTGGGAAACCATGTACAGGGAGAAAAACCCTAGCAAACGATATTATTTTATTTCATTAATAGTGTAAGATCACTTACAAATATCCACCATGAATGTTCTTCTCTTAAAGAGCTTGCCAAAATGACTCTGACCTGACAAACACCTAAAATATCTTGCTGAAATACACATCTGATATGATGCCTCTATTGTTGATATACAACACAGATATGTTACTTTGGTATGTTGCCTCTTTACCACTGATATGTGCCTCTATTTCTTCACCCTTAACCTGCATATCAAACTATGTTGAAGAGAGGGGTCAAACTCTTCTTATATAGGATGAAGAGGAGGATAGGAGAGGCTCTAAATAGTAATTTGTTTGTGTTAGAACTGAGAGTCACCCTCAGATTGCATCGAAGGTAATCCCAATACCCATCATATTTTTATGTCACATGTTGGTTTTAAAGAGTTCAAATGGGCGCAGGCTCAAGACAATATCATTTTAACTCAGAAAACAGGTACCAGCATGTACCAACAGGTGAGGTCTTGATAAACTCCAGTCAGTAAGTTGATCTTAAGTGTGAGCAAAGGGAATACTTGGTGAGAGAGGTGAACAAGACTACTATGGGCATCAGGCCTTCCAGTAGCCTGGAGAGGAAAAAATCAAACTCAAGAGCGATCTTGAGATCAAGCTTCAGACACTAAAACATGGTGCAAGCAACATAGTCACAGCAACAGAATAATCTAACCTCCATTATCCTTCAACTGTAACAACTCGACTGGATCTTCCATGCTTGAAACATTCAGTATAAGAAGGGAAAATATAACATAGAAAACTGATTAAAATTGGCCGCGATGCCATTGTGATCAAACCTACATCACAACAGCATAACTACCCTTCACTAGATCATCCATGCTCGAGTGTTCTAACACAAGTTTTTATAGAGAAATGGAAAGGAAGCTGACTTTCATTAGACAAGAAGTCTCAAATACAGATACATAACCAGAAGAACCAAAGCTTCATAAAAAAATTTACAATACAGGAGCCTAGCTCAACCATTGACCTCGACAAAATATCAAAATGGATCCTATATACTCAGAGTAATTTGCCACTAACAATAGAGGTGTTCTCGAGTCTTTTCATTCAAGGATTTACGTCTGCATGTTCTCTGTCATATTGCACATGCAGTATTTTGTCAGACACGAGCTTCTTTCAGATGCAATCGTGTTTCAGAAGGGACCTACAGAATAGTCAACTTGCTAACGGTCCTTCTGGATTTCCATTTAAGGAGTGAGACGAGGTTTCACCAACCTTCCTCACCTTCATTAACTGTCTTCATTAGGATCAGGATGGCCCAAGTAAACTATGCACCTCAAGAATGTGGTGGCCTCTCCCTGCTCTTTGTCATCTAGAGCTTTGCTAGACGCTTGCCCGGATAGTCAACAGGCAGATGTGGATGAAGGCGAGGGGAGATGGTGAGACGATGGCGCAAACTTGTAGGCTTCAACAAATGAGTGATGTCCATGTGGAATGGTGTGGAGGAAGAGCGGTGATTGGGAGGTGTGGGCACCAATACAAGGGAAGTTGAGATGTAAAGGTGCAGGGATGATGTGGCGAAGGGAGAGGATGTGGAAGAAGGGGTGAGAGGATGTGGTGGCAGAAGGAGAGACTGTGGTGGCAGGGAGAAGTGGGGATGATAACACAGGTGGAAGCGATATGGGAGACAGATGTCAAGAAGCGAGAGACGAAAGTGAACAGGGAGATGTGACTTGGGGAGAGAGGTAGGCGTGCAGGGATGTGAGTGGGGTACAGGTGTAGGCGGGAGCGAGTGGTGGTATCAGGAGGCGGTAAGAGGTTTATCTCGGAGGGCGTGGGTAGTGGTAAGTGTTTTAGCATGGGGGGGGTTCTGAGTTGACAAGGAGGCACCACGTTAGTGGGGGGCATGTGCCTGAAAAACCACTAACTCGGACCGCCCCCCCCCTCGTTAAAGGAAGAATGTCGAGGGGGGGTCCAATACGGGTTGTGCGCTATAGATCTGAGTGCGCATATTTTGGTCACTGAGATCTACGCGATGCTAAGAATAATGCGCCAAGACCTCCCAACCATCAAACACTTAGGATAAGAGCCAAAAAAGGGTTTTTAGCCCGCTTTCATGCATTGTTTCACCCAGAGCTCAAATCCTAAGGGAAAACACCCCCCAACAAACATATGTGATAACATTAGGATCCATGGGGGATAGAGTCCTCCCTACAAGGCTCTAAGATCTTCAGTAGTTCTAGTCTCCTTCTATGGGCTATGGTGTCATGCTCAAAAAATGTCCTACTGAATATTACATACCGATAATTAGTCTAAACAAAAGCAAATGCATGGGCTCCAGAAGGATCTTATTTATGTACAGTCCTAGACTAATGATTTTTTACACAATGCTAGGTGAAACAGAACTTCCACCATATCCATTCAAGTAACTTCCTAACTGGAAGTTGTTTTACTCTTTCAGTGATCGATAGAAGATGATGTAGCCATGATAGTAGAATGATCAAATCCCTCATATTTCCTCCTAATGTTGATGTCAGGATAAAGATGGGTGGCTCCAAAACATGAAGGAAATGCAAATCCATGTATTCCCCTATAGGTTCATAGAATAAGTGGCAAAGTCTAGAAAATTTGTAACAGAAATCTTGCTCTATCTTACAGCTGCTCACACCTAGTTGAATGTCTCTGGCAAGAACAAGTGGGTGAAAGGTTGATGCAGGTTGATTGATCTCAGGCGATGGATTCTCACTTATAGGCTCTGGGGAGGTTATAAACTACACCTTTGGCTCTTCCTCTTCTTCTTCATGTCTCTCCCAAGAATCGGAGTCATAATCATCATACACATGAACCATGGGAAAGCTTTTCTCTTGGTCTTCTGCAGGCCTAGGATGGCTGATTTCTACACAATGATTTTCCTTAATGTATAAAGAAAAAGGTTCTGTAGGATGCTCTTGGAAATCCTTCATCTCCACCTCAGAATCTTATTTATAGCTGTCATACACAGGATGGCTACTCCCTAAGTCAACAATATGTTAGGTAGGGATCTGTTGCTCTTCAGTCTCCGGACAGGAGACAAACTGCTTATTTGGCTCTTCCACTTCTTCTTCATGGCTTTCCAAAGGATCAAAGTCATAATCATCATACACAGGAACCATGCTACAAGTTTCCAAAGGATCCATGAGAAATATCTTCTCTTCATCATCTTCGCTCGGATATCCATAAAAATTTGTTTGTTCTTGGGTGCTGCTTGAGATCAATTCTTCATCATAAGCAGGGTTACCAAGAACATATATTTTAAAAACCACAATATCCAATGCATTTTCTTCATAAGAGCAACAAGCACGGTATGCCTTCAATTTATCTATCCTTGCATAAAGTGATCTCGCCAGCCACACCAACTCATCTAGGGCATCTTCTTCCTCCTCACAGCCTTCATCCTCACATATTTCATCCTCATAGATTTCATCCTCACCACTTTCGTCCTCATAGATTTCATTCTCACAACTCTCATTTGAAACATTCATACCTTCAACATAGTATTTATATTCTTCACAATAATTATGACAAATTAACTTAGAAGAATAAAACTTTTGATGGTGCTTATTGAAAGCTGCATGAAATTCTCCCAGGGAGGATATGCTAGGAGGGGGTAAGGAGTGATACCATTCATGAGCATCTCCTTCTAATGGGAACATGAACATCTTTAATAATACATTCTCATGATGTATCTCCCATTGATGCATGAGTTCACGAAACTCACGGAGATGCTCTGCAGGTTTGTCATCTTTATATTCTTTAAATATGGGAAAAAAATCAACCCACTCATCGACAGTAGGAACAATGTTGGGAAAACTAGGAACAACAGACAAGCTAAAAGGATCAAACCTTATGGCCATAATGTTTTCCATTTCAGACGAGTGGAGTCGCCAATCGATCCTTTAACCATGGAGTCACCAGTTGAATGATATGCAGTCTGAGTGTGTCTAGTCTTTGTTCACCATCAAAGACCAGATCTGATCGTTGTGTTCTCTTAGGGGGCTTCAGGTGTAGCAATATGGCAGCCACACTGAAACAGTGAAGTTGAGACAGTGGAGTTTCCAGGTGCAATCACAATCTTCAATGGTTCTGATATCTAATGCACCTTCAGAATCATAAGCTCATTATCATTCTATCCCAGGGAAAGGTATTCAATTCATTCCCTGGTGATGATGCCATAAATGTTAGCACTGAGAGTCACCCTCATATTGCATCGAAGGTAATCCCAGTACCCATCAAAGTTTTATGTCACAATTTTGTTTTAAAGAGGTCAAATGGGCGCAGGCTCAAGACAATATCATTTTAACTCATAAAATAGGTACCAACATGTACCAGCAGTTGAGGTCTTGAACAAATCCAGTCAGTAAGTTGAGATTAAGTGTGAGCAGAGGGAAGACTTGGTGAGAGAGGTGAACGAGAGTACAATGGTCATCATGCCTTCCAGCAGCTCAGAGAGAAAAAACTCAAACTCAAGAGTGATCTTGAGATCAAGCTTCAGACACTAAAATATGGTGAAAGCAACACAGTCACAGTAGTGGAATAATTAAACCTCCATTATCCTACAACTTTAACAACTCTAATTGATCTTCCATGCCCAACACATTCAGTATAAGAAGGGAAAAGATAACACAGGAAACTAATTAAAAATGGTCGTGATGCCACTGTGATCAAACCTACATCACAACAACATAACTACCCTTGTCTCGATCATCCATGTCCGAGTGTTCTAACATAGATGTTACAAAGAAATGGAAAGGAATCTAACTTTGATTAAACAAGAAGTCTCAAATACAAATACATAACTAGAAGAACCAAAGATTCATCAAAAATTTTACAATATGGGAGCCTAGCTCAACCATCGACCTCGACAAAATGTCAAAATGGTTGCTATCTACTTAGAACAATTCACCACTAACAGAAAATGCCTTCTCGAGTCTTTGCATTCAAATCTTTACGTCTGCATGTTCTCTGGAAGACTGTGCATGCAGTCTTCTGTCATATGCGAGCTTCGGTCAGACACAATCGTGTTTCAGAAGGGACCTGCAGAAGAGCTGACTTGATGAAAATCCTTCTGTCTTTCCATTTAGGGAGTGAGAAAAGGTTTCACCAACCTTCCTCACCTTCAGTTACTATCTGCATCAGGATCAGGACGACCCAAGTCAACTCTGCACCTGGAGAATGTGGCAGTGTCTCCCTTCTCTTTTCCATCTCGAACTTTGTTATACGCTTTCCCAGAAAACTGACAGTCAGATCTGGATGAAGGCGAGGGGAGCTGGTGAGATGATGGTACAGACTCACATGCTTCACTGAACGAGTCATGTCCATGTGGAATGGTGTGGCAATGGAGCGATGATTGGGAGGCATGGGCACCAATGCACGGGAAGTTGAGGTGTAAAGGTGCAGGGATGATGCGACGAAGGGAGAGGATGTAGAATCAAGGGGGAGAGGATGCAGTGACAGAAGGAGAGACTGTGGTGGCAGGGCGTAGTGGAGATGACAACATAGGTGAAGGAGATATGGGAGACAGATGTTGCGAAGCAAGAGGTAGAAGTGAAAAGGAATATTTGACTGGGGGAGAGAGACAGGCACACGAGGATGTGAGTGGGGGACAT
>JZKD02S0779909.1:371870-412059 GCA_000966675.3 Picea glauca
CGTTCCCCCTGGCTTTTGTCAATACCTCACAAGACTGGTTGATTCTCCAAATCTCCCTGGCTAGCCTCAGGGTGGCCCATATGGCCTCTCATTGGAGAATGACTGTCGATGCTGCAAATTTAACAGTTAGATCTAAAGTCAACACAAGATTAGATATTAGCCATAGACCACTTTAGTAGATCTAGGTTTTTGGACTTAGGGTAAATTCAAGGTTATAAAAGACATCTTAAGTGAGGAGGAGACACATTGATGGTACACAAAGAGTGACTGAGCACTCACGTGTGCAGGGGAAGGGGGAGAGGAAAGGGTGTAGGGGGAATCAAGGGAGACAACAACTAGGTGGGATATTCTATTTACAAAATCATTTGTATTTACTTAGAAGGGCCATTATCCCAGGACAAGAGCCCTAATTTTATTTAATAAAATCATCACAGACCTGGTTTTTGTGTGAGGGTTTTTCCAGTGGTTATTCACCTAGAAATATATTGTGTAATTCTTTATGGTTTTTTTTGTTAATGATTCCACTAATTTATTTGTTAAAAATCAATCATTCCATTATTTAATAAATTTTCTTAATGATACATGTTATAGAAAAATATTTACTAGGAACTAATTTCCCCGTAGCTGAGATCTGAAAATTAACAAGGCTGCAGGGATATTCAGACTCGGAATGGGAAAGGAGTGTAGTAGATAGGAAGAGCACCTCAAGTTGTTTCTTCATCTTGGGATCAACAATGATTACATGGTTCAGCAGGAAGAAGACTTCCATATCTCTTAGTTCAGTAGAGGAAGAGTATATGGCAGTTAGTATGGCAAATTGTGAAACCATTTGTCTTCACAAATCGCTTACAAGATTATTTGATGAGTTGGAGCCCATAGTGATATGTTACGATAATAAGAGTTGCATCAAACTCTCTGAGAATATAATATTCCATGAAAGGTCTGAGGATATTGATATCAGGTATCACTTAATCTGCGACAATATTCAAAATGGAGCAGTCAAGATACAATATATTTCCATAGATGAGTAGGTTCTAGACATTCTGACCAAACCCTTGGTTAAAGAGAAGTTTGTATTCTTCAAGGAAAAACTTGCAGTGGTGCAAAATACCTTCCTTTGTAATAAGGAGTGTTGATATTTCTAGCATCAGATAGATACATGATAGGTATATCTACACAAGTCTAAGTGTCTAGACATGTGGAATTCGTCCAAAGCCTTCTACCTTAGTAATTTACTTTAATTAGAGGATTTATTAAATTAAAATGATTTTTTTAATTAGTTGAGTTTAATTTAATGAAATCATAAAGTTTTTTTGTTTGGAATTGGTTTCTTTTCTTTAGCTATTTATTTCAGTTAATTATTCTAGCAAGTGTATTTTGTTTTATGAGATTCTAATTTTATTTACAACAAAGAAATCACTAGTAAACAATTTTCCTAGGGGTTGGTACTATAAAGTTAACACCTCTGAAAGACATGTTGAGGTATTTAAGCTATTGTTGAGAACATGATTGAATGTCAATGCTCACGATCATTGGGTAGCATGTCGATAATTGATGCAAAGCATTGTGGGAACACCAAAATATGCAACACCATAAACAACAAGGAGAAAAAATGCCTAAAACACCAATGTATATATGAAAGAGTTAGTTATTGTAAGACAATTATTATATCACTTAAGTCTTCATAGTTTTTTTTACTTCACAAAGTGGATCATTCTCTGTAATGTCCCCCATCCGAACCAAGGGACATTATAGTGCAGAATACTCATAGAAATGAAATTCATGCTAAATGATTTAATTCATTTACAATTAACTCATTTCTTGTAGCTTTCAACTATGAATTAAAACAAATTTAACTATTGTCTAGAACCATAAAATAAATGCATCTAAAACATGATAATAATCAACATTAAATGAATCTTAATCATTGACACAACAACATATAAATCATTCCTAAATACACAAAGTTCATGCCCAACAAATAAATCATGAAATAACACAACAACAAGATAAAACACTTATCTTTAAATAAGAGTTGTGCAAACTACTGCTTGGGACGAACATTCCACCCAACCATAGACTGATTGTTCCAAATCTCAAGATTTGGTCTCCCCCGAGCTAAGGCTATAAATCCACAAAAGAGGGTGGTCTCTCACAGTCCACTCTCAACTCATAAAACTCACAACCCACATGATATTCTCTTAGAGCTATCTCTATTTTCGACCAGCTCTCTTCCTCTTGACCCGTCCAACCCAAGAAATGTACCCCTTCATTGATCTTAGTCCCTCAGACATCCCATTCATTTATCAGGGTCTCTTTGGCACATGCAGTTAGGAATCTCTTACTTGGTAACTAAAGGGAAACTTATGCTAGGAAAACTATTAGGAAACCAATAATAAACACATGTTTTTTTAGTGCAAGTCGCACAGGATTTCACTCCTCGGGCCTAATAACCTAGCTCTTGAATTTTCCATCTCCAAATCACTCCAATTAAGCTCCAAATTTCCCTATAAATTTTCCTTCATGGATGCATTAGCTTCAAGCTCAGTTTCTTGTTCTCTACTTGCTCCTCATGCACCAAAAACTCAGTTTGTAAAACTGATCTCCCAACCCATACAAATTTATTACCTTTGGATTTCCTTTCTTGACTCACACTCTTCTCAAAGATGATTGAAATCAACCCCCATGTTCCCAATAACTCTGGGATGTGACTACTCACACCCACCTTCTTACATGTATTCAATGATTGGCTTTGGGAACACTCGATCAGAAATTGGAAGGCTCATATACAATTACCAAATATAGGAAAATGGGTTGAATTAATATACATGGGTATTTCCCCCTTGGACCCCTGTTAGCTATTATCATAGACACTCCTCTCTCTCATGGATTAATTTATCCCCCATTTATTGTCCATGTCCCCTTAACAATGGGCATCACATTTTTATTATTAAAACATTGAAATACAATTCACATATTACATCGCTTTGGTTGTAGCCAAAAATTATATCTACACAAGCATTACTTAAACCGAGGATTGTAGTGGGGATGTTACATTCCCCCTCCCCTAAAATTATGCATCATCCTCGGTGCACTCTATGATGATATACATATATATACAAATTTACATAACAATACTTAGAAATAAAATTATGCAATTTAACAACTCCATCAGCAGCTCCAACCATAATATCATGTTCCTCTGAACTTTCTGACCCAAGGAATGCACCATTATCTTATCAAGGATAACCCAAGGTATGTACCATATATTTATCAAGGCTAACCCAAGGAATGTGCCATTCTTTTATCAAGGTCCCCAATCCAATTGGTTAGGACTCAAAGATGTGGTTTCATAATTTTAGCTGCTCAAAATGGAGTCTTGCATTATGTTTTATTCAAAACTATAAAACATTTATAGGTATTCTTTCTACATTTTCTCTTCATCCTCCCATGTATAATCTTCATGATCGTAATATGTCCATTGAACCTTTACCATACCTATGGATTTGTTCCTGAGCACTTTGAATTTCCGTTCTAAGATGCATACTGGCTCCACACAAAAATCCCCTTCATTCTCCACCTAGATCACATTCCAATCAGTTATGTGGTTAGTATCAAGCACATATTTATTTAATAATGACACAAGAAATACATTATCCACTCTCAAGGATGCAGGAAATGCTAACATGTATTTAATTGGCCTTATCTTTTCTAATATTTCAAAAGGTCCACAATATCTTACTTCCAACTTCGAGCGCCTTCATAATAATATCCAAATTCTCTTTTCGTTATATTTCAAAAACACATGTTATCCCACTTTAAAATATTTGAAGACTTGGTTCATGGCTACATAACTTTTCTTCCTATCATGGGAAGCCTTCAAATTCTTCTCTCTTTTCCATTTTCTCTTCCATTTTCTTTAACAATTTTAACCCAACAACTGCTCTATTTGTTGGATTATCCCAAGTCACTGGAGTATTACACTTTCTTCCATATAATGCTTGAAATAGACTCATCTTCAATGAGGCCTGATACCCATTATTGTAGGAAAATTCAACTCAATGAATACAATCTTCCCACTTTGATGTCTCATCCATCACACACATTCCAAGCATGTCCTCAATTATCATGTTAGTCCTTTATGTTTGTCCATCTGACTTTGGATGATATGTTTTACTAATATTTATATTTGTTCCAAATACCTTGAAAAACCCTTTCAAAAAATTAGATGTGAACTTTGGATCTCTATATGAAACTCTTGATATATGTACCCCATGTATCCTAGCAACTTCTTTCATGTAAACATCTGCAATATTTGTTTCCTTGTGGGTAGTCTTTACTGGAATAAAATGTGTGGTTTTAGTAAATTTATCCACCACCACCATGGTGGAATCATGTTGCTTCACTGTTATGGGCATCTTAGTGATAAAATCAACTGTAACTATTTCCCACTTCCATTCTAGAATGGAAAATGGTTGTAGAAAACCTACTGGGTGTCTATGTTTTGTATTCACCTTTTGGCATTCTAGACATTTTCCTATGTAATTAGTCACTTCCTTATTCATTCTTGGCCAAAAGTATTGGCTTCTCACTACTACAATTGTCCTCTGATATCCTGGGTGCCAAACATATGGCACATTATGCATTTCCCTCATAAATACATTTTTCAACTCACTAGAATTCGACACATACATCTTACCTTTGTACATGAGAATTTTGTCTTCTTTCAGCTCATAATAATTAAATTTCTACTGAAAATTACCTTTCTGTAATGTCTCTTTTATTTTTAAATAATTATGATCTAAATTTGTTGCTGCAACAATTTTCTCTTTCAGATCTGTCCTTTACATGCTAATGGATGCAATATTCACTTCATGAGATCTCTTGTTGAGTGCATCAACCAATTCATTTCCCTTTCCCTCTATGTGCTTAATTTCGAAGTCATGTTCACTTAGAAATTACATCCATCTAGTTTTCCTAGAATTTAGTGTCAGTTGTCCAAACAAATTCTTCAAACCACAATTGTTTGTCCTTAGCTTGAATTTATTACACATAAGGTAATGCATCCACATTTTCAATGCATGTACAATCGTTTCTAACTCCAAGTCATGTGTACCATAATTCCTCTCATGATATTTTAATTTTCTTGACTTATAACATACCACATGGTCCCTTTGACTGAGAACTCCACTGAGTTGTTCCTTGCATGCATCTGTGTACACAACAAAATCTTCTTTTCAATCTGCAATATTCAATATTGGTGCACTTGTCAATATTCCCTTCACTTGTTGAATATTGAACAACTGAGAGGGGGTGGGGGGGTGAATTAGTTGTTCCTGTGCTTCAAATATTGTTCCCATTTTAAACTCTTCATATAAAACTCTATTATTATGACAACTATAAAGAGAATTAAGCAATAGAATATTAAAAATCAATCACACACATGAAATATACAGAGACAGATATTTCCTGAGGAAACCCTTGAAGTGAAAAACCTCTTCTTCTTGATATCATAAGTAATCTTTATTTTCTTTACATTATCATACTTGTGAGCTCCAACTCCTCTGGAATCTACAACCTCTATTTTGCAAGCTGCAACTTGCTGAGAGAACCAACTTTATGCTTTCTCTAGAACCTATTAGAAGGAAACACCAACTCCCTAGTTTCTCTATCACCCACTAAAAGGCAGCACCAACTCCCTAAGTGTTCCAGCACCAACTGGATGGAAGCACCAACTTCTAGTCAAACAGTCACCAACCTGTATAATAGGGGACAACCGTTCTCCCTTGAAACACCCTGCCACCCTGGTATTTCTGGTTGCAACCAGATGGGAGATACAACTCCCTGTGTTTAAGCACCCACTTGAAAATTTCAGGACACAAATCCTCCCTAGAACCTCCCAACCACCCTGAGTATATCAACTTCGTTACATCAAACTTATTATAGTGATACATTGGTTATATATATCTTACCAATCTCATTACTATTCTGGTGCATGCTATTCTCTTCTTGCATGAGTGTCTTCTTGCACTGTCTCTACATGCGCACCTCGAATTTTTCTTCCTCTCTCAGATATGAATCTATTTTCTATGCACTACGCTTCTTCTATACAATCAAGCAGATGTACACAACCTTATTTTACCCACATTAGTAACTCTATGCACCAAGCCCCCTCCTCTTCACTATTTTGCATATATTTATCATGCCCAGTCCTCTACAAGATCAAAAAACCTAACTGTTCATCCCCTCTAGCAATTACACTCAGTATGTTCTTCATCCATGGTCATTATGCCGACACTCTTTGGCTTCTATGGTAGCTACCATCTTCAATGCTTTTCCATCTATCAATCGTCTCTATGATGAGTCTTCATTCCACTGATAGATACCTCGAGAATTTTCAACTTATCTAACAATCACCTTGAAACCTCTTCATATTCTCTGGCTAAAACCATCAGTGGTTTTCTGTAGTTACAATCAGTTCATCTTTAGCAGTTACTGAGAGAACCTTCATGTGCTCATTGCTTTGGCACTTTTTCCTTTCCTGATAAAACTACACTGTGGGCATTTATATTTTCTGGCTAAGCCCCTTCATTTCACATGACCATCGACAGTGACCGTATGCCTAACCAATATTCATTTTGTGATTTTTCATTTTAAGTGATCAATTGTGAGTCACCTTGGTTTTCCCAACTCGTGAAACTCCGAAATGGAGCCTGGCATTGCTAGCTCCTTCCCTTCTCTCCCACTAATGTGACCACTAACTGTGATCAGGGACCAAGCACAAGGGTGCTTTGTGATTTCTCATATCGCAACCTCTTGTTGTGAGTTGCTTCCAAACTCACAATACGCGAAACTCTGAAATGGACCCTAGCAATGCTAGCTCCTTAAATTCTGATCCTCTAATGTGACCACAAGATATGATCAAGGGTCAAGCAAAAGAGTGCTTCTCGATTTCACATATTGTGAACTATTGTTGTGATTTGCCTCCAAACTCCCGATAGGCGAAACTCCAAAATGACTTTGTATCAGATCAATGGTCTAGTCTCTCTCTTTGATCGATGATTGCAATCAATATCATGGACTCTGACTTCATATCAAATCAACGGTCTAGATCCTTGGTCATCAAGCGACCTAGATCATTTCACGACTTCGCATATCGGGAGTCCTACAACTCTCACCTTTGACTTCTCCATCTCGCGAGTTAGTGAAATGCTGATCTCCTGCTACGTGTTCTCTAGATCCAATGACCCAGATCATTTCATCACCTCGTATTTCGTGGAGTTGGAGGATGGATCTTTCCCATTATCCTCTTCGCGGTTATACTGGATCTAAGGGATTCTAGTCCTTCACGCTCCAATCCTACGACTGAGATCTAATCTCCTCCTCTGTGCGCTCCTCCTGTCTGTACTCTGATCTGATGACCATCGGGTATTCTGGATTGGTTATCCAATGATCACTATCGTTCCTCCTCCTAAGCTTTGGCTTTCTCAAATATCTAAGTGTCAAAGGCCATGACCTTTGATCCTTCTACGAGCCTTGATGACTTGGACCTCCTCTACGTTTCTGGGAACGCTATCTCTCATGAGATTTGGTAATGGAATTCACCTAGACCATGGTTCCCACTTGCGCTCTGTGTGCAATGTTGTGCTATTCCTTCTCATCTTCTCGACCTTGTTATTTTGTGTCTTCGTTGCTTGTTCTTCTGTGCCTTAGCTACTGGTTGTTGTTATTTCCATGTACACTCTGCTTGTAAACCTTCCATCATCATTGTTTTTCTTGGCATCAATGAAAGGCACACTCTCCCTGTAAACATGCCAACAACACCCCACTTTGGCATTGATGGAAACCTTGAATGGCTGCACTATTATGCTTAGAAATCCAACTGTATAATCCACACCTTTTCTCCCCCTTTTACATCAATGTCAAAGAAAACATGCTCCCCTTGAGCTGTTGCAGTATTTTTCAGACGTATCAGATATTTAACCAACACATACTCCCCCTTACATAATGGACTCTCTTAAGTTGATAATGGGGTCACACCTAACTTCTGGCATAGATACTCAAACTAATCTTGTGCAAGCGGTTTAGTGAAGATATCAACAATCTGATCTTTGGATGGAATATAATGAACATAAACCATAGAGTAGGTTACCTGTTCTCTTAAGAAGTGATACTTGATGGGTATATGCTTGCTCTTGGAGTGAAAGACATGATTCTTTGACAAACTAATTGCACTGGTATTATGATAATGAATTGGGATCGGTGCAGTATATTTTACCTCCATGTCTAGAGGTGTCTGAATCATCCACAATACTTGGGTACAACAAGTGGTAGCTTCAATGTATTCATCTTCTGTAGTTGATAAGGAAATGGAACCTTGCTTCTTGCTCAGTCATGATACAAGGGAATCTCCTAATAAGAATGCATCTCCACTCGTTCTTTTCCTTTCATCCACGTAGTTAACCCAATCAACATCTGAATAGACTGATAGTTAAAAATTCTAATTCCTAGGATACCATAGGCCATAGTCCATTGTTCCTTTCAAGTATATGAATATTATTTTGACAGCTAATAAATGACTCTGTTTAGGTGTGGCCTAATACCTTCCTATTAGTCCAACATCATGCATTATGTATGGATGGGATGTTGTGATGTACAATAGTATCCCTATCATAGACCTATATGAAATCTGATCAACATCAGGTGATTCATCATCCTTGCTTAACTTACATCCAATGACCATAGGTGTGCTCATAGGTTTAGAATCTTCCATTTGAAACCTTTTCAACATTTCTCTTAGATATTTTTCTTGAGAAAGAAATATTCCTTCAGGATTTTGAGTAATTTGTAGGCCAAGAAAAAATGACAGTTCCCCTATCATAGACACTTCAAATTTAGACTGCATGGCAGAAGCAAACCATTTTACCAGTGAAGCATTATTACTACCAAATATTATGTCATCTACATATACCAACACAATGAGCAAATCATTACCCTCCGTTTTGATATATAGATTGTTGTCAAAAGTTCCTCTATTGAACCCTTTATATTGAAGATATGTATCCAATCTGTGATACCAGGCATGAGGAGATTGTTTCAACCCATATAAGTCTTTCTTTAGCTTGTAGACAAATTCAGGGTTATCTGACAGTTGAAAGCCCTCTGGTTGGTCCATATAGACTTCTTCTTTTAGATCTCCATTTAGAAAAGATGACTTGACATCCATTTGATAGACTTTAAACTTCTTATAACAATAATAGGCAAGAAACATTCTAATAGATTCTAATCTTGCTACAGGCGCAAATGTTTCATCAAAGTCTAGTCCTTCTATTTGAGCATATCCTTTGCAAACCAATCTAGCTTTATTTCTTACAATATTTCCTTTCTCGTTCATCTTATTTTCGTAGACCCATTTTGATCCTATTACATTTTTATCTGTTGGCCTAGGAACAAGTTCCCAAGTCTCATTCTTTTCAATCTAGTCTAGTTCCTCATTCATTGATTTTAATCAATTTACGTATTTACTGGCCTCATTGAAGTTCTTGGGTTCCACCATGGATATGAAGGCTATATTTAATTGCTTAGTGTTTTTTATTATCCTTCTCCTGGTTTGTACACCTTTGTCTTTTTCACCAATTATCTAACTTGTAGGATGATTCTTTTGAGTAATTCTGGAGGAAGAATTTGATGTTGTCTGTTGATTTGAGTTTGCCTAAGTATTTTCATCTTCATCTGACTCAGAGTCTTCTTGTTCTGATTCTTGGACCTGTTAAGCTTCAATTTCATCTATATCATTTGTTGTTGATTCAATATTGTTCACCTCTCTTATTGGAATTCCTTCATCAAATTTTATGTCAATACAATAAACCAATTTATGCAGCCTCTTATTATAGCATCTGTATCCTTTACTGTTTGTAGCATACCCTAAGAAGATTCCTTCATCGGCCCTATCATCATACTTGCCAAGGTTCTCATTATTATTTTTTATGTAGCACTTACTCCCAAAGACTTTGAAGTGTTTGATTGAAGCAGGTCTTCCATACCACAATTCATAAGGTGTCTTGTCACTATGTGTTCTGAGGTGGGATTTGTTAAGCACATGGACTGTTGTTTATTGCTTCTACCCAATAGTTTTGACCAATGTACTTCTCATTCATCATTGACCTAGCCATTTGTTGCACAGTTCTATTTTGCCTCTCAACTACTCCATTTTGTTGTGGAGTTCCTAGGATTGTGTATTCTCTCTTGATCCCATTTTTATCACAGAATTCCTTAAATTCACTTGACATAAATTCTCCTCCTCTTTTTGATCTTACTTCCTTTAACCTCGTACCTGTTTGATTCTCAGTTAAATCCTTAAATATTTTAAATTTCTCAAATGCTTCAGCTTTTTCTTTGAGAAAAGCAACCCAAGTATGTCTGGAGTAATTGTCAATGATCAACATAAAGTAGTTTTTATTTCCCTTTTCCATCCTATCTTGATGGTCCACATAAATCCATATGAATTAATTGGAGTGGTTTCCCTGTTGAAGTAGAGATATTGGATTTAAACCGAGTCTTGGTTAGATTTCCTAGTTGGCAAGGTTTACACACAGAGTCTTGTGGCTTTGATATTCTTTGAAGATCTTTTATTGCCTCAAGATTTTTGAGCTTGATTAAGTGGTCAAAGTTTAGATGTCCAAGTCTCCTATGCCATAACCAACTTTCATCATGTTTGCTTAGATGACAGTCTTCTCTATCTTCTTTCAACACATATACATTATTATATGTCCTTATGCATTTATCCACCACTTGTCCTGAGTTTATATACTTTATCTTGCAATCCTTGGAAGTGAAAACCACTTCACATCCTCTGTCACACATTTGACTTACACTAAGAAAATTATGTTTCAGCCCATCTACAAGCAGAACATCCTAGGATTTTCCTTTACCATTACTTAAACTCACCATCCCTTTACCCTTGATTTTACTTGGACCATCATTTCCAAAGGTTATGTTTCCTTATTTTCTTTCACTTAGAGATAGAAACTTACCTTTGTCTCCCGTCATATGCTTGGAGCAACCACTCTCAATATACCAGGGGTTCTTTTGACTTTGAGCTGAAAACACTAGTCCACACTTGTCATTTTCTTTCTTCTTCCAAACCTTGACATTTTCAGCAGAAGGATTCAAATCTGGTTCATATTTCCTTAAGTGATAGTCTGCAGCTTTATGTCCATAATTATGGTAGGTGTAACATTCTGGTTCATTGAATAAAGGATCATAACAATTGTTATGCTTAACTTGTGTCCTTTTCCCAACCATCACATGATTTGCAGTATGTGGTTGTTTGTTACTTAGCTGTCTCATTCTTTGTTGCGATGGATATCTATTCCTTGAGTGTTTTGATTTCTCATATCTAAATTTTAAGGAGCAATTTACAACTTTGTGACCAAAGTTAGAACAATAAAAACAATATCCAAAGAAAAATCCTTTGTACCTAGAAAATGGTTGTCTTCTTTGAGCATGTCAATTTCTTCCATGTTGATGATTTCTTTGAGCAGAGGGTATATTGTTTCTTTGTTCTACAGTTTCAGTTCTGCTACTTCTTCCTTCGCTCTTCCTTGGTGGTTGATTATCTTCCTTTGTGACCTATCCTTCCATAGTTAAAACATTTGAAGGGAAGCTTTCCTTGCTAGTTGCTTGATCCTTTCTTTTGTCTTCTCACAAATTTTTCTTCAATTTCATCAGGCTCAGAATCCTCATTCTTATCTTCTTTAAATGATGCTTCTCTAGAGGTGGGTTTATCTTTAACTATCCTCATTTCATATGCAGTAAACATTCCTAGAAGTTGATCAAAAGCCAAGGCTTTTAGTTCATTGAGTTTCTCTATAGAAGAGACCTTCGGGTTGAACCTATCTAGAAGATATCTCAAAATCTTTTGAACTAAAGAGGGTTCCTCAATGTTTTCACCAAGTACTTTCATTGCATTTACTAGTTTGTCAACTCTCAGAAAGTACTTTCCAACAGTTTCATCCTCTTTCATATTTAGCTGCCCAAACTGTACTATGTAGGTTTGAAGTTGGACGTCCTTTACCTTCTCATTACCTTCATAACTACTAATGAGTTTGTCCCACATTTCTTTGGAAGTTGCTAAGTGCATAACTTTTACAAATTCTTCTTCTGGAAGCCCACTCAGAATATCATTCATAGCCTTAGGGTTCAAGATGAATTCTAGCTTGTCATCCTTATTAGTTAGTACAACTAGATTTACATAACAAGTCTCAACCACATCCCAGACATCTGCACCTAGGGCCATTATGTAGGTTCTCATCCTAACTTTCCAAAACTAAAATTTTGTTCCATTGAATAGGGGGGCCTTATTGGTTTAATTTCCTTCATGACTTGACATGTTTAAACTTCCTGATCTACCTTTAGATAAAAGGAACTGATTCTGATACCAATTGTTGAACAACTGAGAGGGGGGGGTGGGGGTGAATCAGTTGTTCCTATGCTTAAACTATTATTCCCATTTTAAAATCTTCACAGAACACTCTATCATGATCACAATGATGAAAAGAAGTAAGAAATAGAATATTAAACATCAATCACACACATGAAATATATAGAGACGGATATTTACTGAGGAAACTCTTAAAGGGAAAAACCTCTTCCTCTTGATATGATAAGTAATCTTTATTTTCTTTACATTATCATACTTGTGAGCTCCAACTCCTCTTGAGGCTACAACCTCTGTTTTGCAAGCTACAACTTGCTGAGAGCACCAACTCTCTGTTTTCTCTAGCACCTACTAAAAGGAAGCACCAACTCCCTGGTTTCTCTAGCACCCACTAGAAGGAATCACCAACTCCCTAAGTATTCCATTACCAAATTCCAATCACAAAGGCACCAACCTTTGTAATAGGGAACAAAAATTCTCCCTTGAACCACCCTGCCACCCTGGTATTTATGGATGCAACCAGATGGAAGCTACAACTCCCTGTGTTCAAGCACCCACTTGAAACTGTGAGGACACCAATCCTCCCTAGTACCTCCCAACCACTCTGAGTATATCAACTTCGTTACATCAAACTTATTACAATGATACAATGTTTATCTATAGCTTACCAGTCTCATCACTATTCTGGTTCACTATTATTCTTTGTCTGTATTAGTGTCTTCTTTCTTTGTCTCTGCATGCACACCTCGACTTTTTGTTCCTCTCTCAGATATGCATTTCCGTTCTATGCGCTACGCTTCTTCTATACAATTCAACCATTGTACATAGCCTATTTTTACCCGCATTAGAAACTCTATGCACCAAGCCCCCTCCTCTTCATTGTTCTACATATATTTATCATGTCTAGTCCTCTGCCAAATCAAAAAACCTAACTCTTCATCCCCTCTGATGATTACACTCAGATTCTTCTTCAGCCATGGTCGTTATGCTAACACTCTTTGGATTCTATGGAAGCTACCGTATTCAGCACTTTTCCATCTATCAATTGTCTCTATGATGAGTCTTCATTCCATTGACAAATACCTCTAGAATCTTCAGCTTCTCTGACAATCACCTTCCAGCCTCTTTGAATTCTCCGATTGAAACCATCAGTGGTTTTCTGCAGTTACAATCAGTTCGTCTTTAGCAGTTACTGAGAGAACCTTTGTGCACTCATCCCTTTTGTGCCTTTTCCTTTCCAGAGAAAACTACACAGTGGGCATTTAGCTTTTTTGGCTAAGCCTCTTCCTTTCACATGACCATCGGTGGTGACTATATGCCTAACCAATAGTCATTTTTCGATTTCTCATTTCGGGTGATCAACTATGAGTCATCTTGGTTTTCCGGACTCATGAAACTATGAAATGGATCCTGGCACCACTAGATCCTTCCCTTCTCTCCCGCTAATGTGAACACTAGCTATGATGAGGGGCCAAGCACGAGGGTGCTTCACGATTTCTCATATCATGACCTCCTGCTATGAGTTTCTTCCAAACTCACGATACGCGAAACTCCGAAATGGAGCCTAGCAATGATAGCTCCTTCACTTAGCTTCCTCTAATGTGAACACAAGTTATGATCAAGGGTCAAGCAAAAGAGTGCCTCGCGATTTTGCATATCACGAACTCCTGTTGTGAGTTTCCTCCAAACTCCCGATACATGAAACTCTGAAATGACTTCATATCAGATCAACAGTCGAGACCTCTCTCTCTGATCGAAGGTTGCGATCAATATCGTGGACTCCAACTTCATAGCAGATCAACGGTCCATATCCTTGTTGATCATACGACCTAGATCATTTCATGACTTCACATATCACGAGTTCCTACAACTCTCACCTTTGACTTCTCCATCTCGTGAGTCAATGAAATGTTGATCTCTCGCCACATGTCCTATGGATTCAATGACCCAGATCATTTCGTGACTTTGTATTTCTCAAAGTTGGAGGATCGCTCTTGCCCATTATCCTCTTCGCATTTATACTAGATCTAACATATGCTAGTCCTTCATTCTCCAATCCTGCAGTTGAGGTCTAATCTCCTCCTCTATGCACTCCTCTTGTTTGTACTCTGATCTGACAACCATCGGGTATTCTAGATCGGTGATCCAATGGCCACTGTCGCTCCTCCTCCTGATATTTGGCTTTCTCAAATCTCTAAGTGTCAAAGGCCATGACCTTTGATCCTTCTACGAGCCTTGATAACTTGGAACTCATATTTGTTTCTAGGAACTCTATCTCTTCTAAGCCTTGGTAATGGAATTCACCTCAACCCTGGTGCCCACTTGCGCTCTGCGTGCAACGTTGCACTATTCCTTCTTAGCTTCTCTACCTTGTTCTTTTGTTTCTTCATTGCTTGTTCTTCTGTGTCTTCTCTATTGGTTGTTTTTCTTTCCATGTACACTCTGTTTGTAAACCTGCCATCATCATTGTTGTTCTTGCCATCAATGAAAAGAACACTCTGCTTGTAAACATGCTAACATTGAAAACTTTCCTCACACTTGGAATTTCATTCAAATGTCACATTCTTCTTTTCAAGGAAGTGATTGGTATTGCGATCTTTTAGAACCCTTTTATGAATCTTCTGTAATAATCGGCGAGACCCATGAATGATCTGACCTCTGTAAAATTATTTGATGTTGGCCATCCTCTAATGGCCTCTATCTTCTCAGGATCAACTTCTATCCATGTTGTCAATATTATATGCCCCAAGTAGTGAATATTATTTTGATAAAAGATGCACTTACTTAGTTTAGCATACAATCTATGCTCTCTTAAAACTTGCAACACCATTCTTAAATATTGTTCATGTTCTTGTTCTGATTTAGAATAGATGAAGATATCACCTAGGAACATAATTAAAGACTTGTCTAGGTAGTCTTTGAACACTCTATTCATCAAACATATAAAGACTATTGGGGCATTTGGTATCCCAAAGGAACTACCGTGAATTCATAATTCCCATATCTTGTTCTGAATGTTGTCTTGATGGTGTCTTCTTTATTTATTCTTACTTGATGATAACCTGATCTCAATTCAGTATTCGAAAATATTCTCACACCTTTAAACTGATCAAACAAATCATCAATTCTTGGAAAAGGATACATATTCTTTATGGTAACCTTATAAGTCTTCCTAAAATTAATACACAACCTTAAAGTTTCCATCCTTCTTCAAAAAAAAGAACCAGGGATTCTCGAGGAGACACACTTGGGCGTATATACCCCTTATTCAAAAGTTCTTCAAGATGCATTTGCAACTCCTTCAATTTTGGTGTACCCATTTTGTATTATTCCTTGGACACTGGGGCAGCTCTTGGCACCAAATCAATAGAGAAATCAATGTCTCTCTTTGGTGGAAAAACTAGAATTTCTCTAAAAACATCTTCAAAATCCCTAAAAAATGGATGGTCTTCAATACTTGCCACTTTGTCTTTTTTTTCCTCCTAAATATGGGATGAAAACATCTAACATCCCTTCTTGAATCTCTTCTTCAACTGCATAGATATCTCTAAAATCTATATCTCTTGGAATGCCTTGAATCTTTCCTTGCTACCCTTCCTCATCAAGACATATGATTGTCTTGTTGTAACAGTCTAGGACAACATGATGCTTTTCAAACTAATACATGCAAATTAGATAATCATATGAACACAACGGTATGATCTTTACATATACCTTTGTGCTAAGTCTATTCATGTCTATCAGGCAATCTTTAGCCAATTCATTGATTTTCCTCTTATCTCCCTGTGGCTAACTGAACTAACAAATATGTCGTGTTCTTACTTCTTTCGAAGTGAAATATTTCAACAATGTTAGCATTTATGTAACTAAGGCTAGCTCCATAATCAATCAAAATTGTTATGTGTTGGTTGTCAATCTTAACTTCCACTTTGATCATGGGGGATTGATACTCTATTTTCTTATTGTCTAAGGATGCATAAATCCTTGGCATGCTTCCTCCCATGTCTTTCACTATTTCAACCTCTTGAATGTTGTGTATAGTCCTCATTCTTTCTCCTTTGTAAGGGAATTCCCTATATAAGTGATTTCCCTCACATCCCCAACATTGAACATGTTGCTGCCTTAGCCTTTTCCAAAATTAATCTGCACTATTTTTCTCATTTTGGGTTGTCTGGCCTTGCTGATTTTCTTCGGAGATATTTATGAAAAATGATGGCTTAAAACATTTATTTTTTTTATCCTTTTTCCCTTTCATCTTGTCAGTCCAAACCTTTTTGAAGATTGGCCTTCCTTTGCTTTGCTCATAAAGGTGTCTTTACCTCCTTATGGTTTCCTCCAAAGTATTGGGATTATCATATTATATCTTGTCACTATATAAGGAGGGTAACCCACTTATAAACCTTTGGATTTTAACCTTATCATCTTTTATAAAGTCAACATAATTCAACAATTCAAAGAACCGCTTCTAATATTCCTCCATTTCCATGGTTCGCAACTCGAGTTCACAAAAATATTTCATATTTCTCTCATAGTAATGCTTAGAAAAATATTTCTCTTCAAAATATCCTTTGAACTCCCTCCATGATATCCTTTTCTCATCGAGGTTCTTGTCTTGCTTAAGTTAATCCCACCACATGGTTTCCTTTCCTTGCAAGTGGTTGGTGGAAATTATAGCTTCCACCAGG
Organism: Picea glauca; assembly: GCA_000966675.3. Lineage (NCBI taxonomy): Eukaryota > Viridiplantae > Streptophyta > Pinopsida > Pinales > Pinaceae > Picea > Picea glauca. The sequence goes on from JZKD02S0779909.1 coordinate 388,995, forward strand.
GAGAATTAATCATGTATCTAGAAATATTTCTTCATTTCCAACAGCTAGGCCTCAGCCTCTTCAGCCTTTCGGTGTTCACCATTGAAAGTAGTTGGCTTCATTTTCCCGAGTTCACCTTGGAGGATGTCTACCTCAAGCCTTCGTCTTTTCCTTTGAACACAAGACACACTTGGGATGCTCCCTATCCCTAAGCTTGAACAAGTTCTCTTAATGGAATACCTTGTATAATGATGGTGCCTACTCATTCTTCTTGACTACCTAGCATTTCCATGATCATCCCTTTTGTTATGAAATCTATATGTTGATACTTCTAACACTAGCTACTTGCTTGGTGCCATAATCTTTGTTAACTTGCTTATGCAACATGTTTAATATCTAAAGTATCTCTTCATGAGCCTTAATAATCATTTCATTATGAGATCTATAGATCTGTACTTCCCTATGGAGGATTCTCATAGTGACATGCTCTTTCATATCTCTTCTTCCATTTGACTTTGTCTTAGCATTCCCCATGTTGACATGCAAACCTCTGATCTTTTCCTCATGCCTGTAAGATCCTTGAGCATATTCCATAACTATAGTCCTCATATAAGAACCAAAGTTTCTTTCTGTACCTCCAATTCTTCAAGAAATGTGCATGTAATAATTACTGTTAGAACATACATATTATAAAGCATTTCATTAATTAGAATACATGGTATTTCCTCGTCAATTTATGAAGGGCACATTACATCAATTCAGAATATGATTCCCTAGATGAATTAATCTCTAAAATATATTTCCAATGGATATAATCAATCCCCATTCTGATCTTTGAGATGAAAGTTAGGGCTTCTTGAAAAATCCATTTTCACCCTCTTTCTGTGCATTTTCTCTACTGGTGCATTTTTTATTGAAATGACAACTTTCGTCAAATGAAGAAGAAAATATGTCAAGAGTTGGAGAATTTTTTGTAGGAGACATAGATAATAATAACAAGAGATAATTCATAACAACTCTCATAATTTCAATATAATGTTCAAGTAAAAAAATATAGCAATCTGGAATCTACAAATTTGTCCAGTTTCAGTCATTTTCTAGACTTTGAATTTTTAGCAAAACTATTTATCTCTCAATCAGTGCACTTCGGGAAAAATGTCACTAAATCAAAATTTGTGTGTCTTGAAGAGTATTGAAAAGTTTACTAAATAAATTTTTAATTTTTTTGATCTAAGGTCACTTTTCCTTCTCTGAAATCTCAAAAATCCCCAAAAAGTGACCCAGAATAGTGGATGTTGGCCTATTTCAGTGTCCCCATTCCAATCGCCATAGGATTTTTTAAGTTCCTTAGCAAGTTATTTCTATGCATTATTTTTTTACTCTCCCCAATATTTTAGGCTTAATATGGACTTATGTTAATGATCTGGACCTAGATCTTTAAAAACCACTATTTTGAAATTTCTGCCAAATTCAAGAAAAATTGGACGAGGGTCCTCTTTGGCACTTTTGTAGACCTCCTATTTATGGAAAAAACTCATAAGTTTCATCCAAATTCATTGTAATTTTCATATAGAACAATAGTTTCATTTTTGAAACTATAGAACAATTTTGCATATGTGCAATCTGCATCGTCAATCTCAGGCCGGAAGCAATCTGGACCATTGATCTACTCATTATCAGCCATCGACAACCGAAGTTTTCCTTCGGTGTGCACAATACTTCTCCAAAATAGTGATCTTACCATCATCCATCAGCCCAACACCCCAATGACCGACTTCCAGACAAATCCAAACCGACCAACCTAGTCATCGGTCGTCGGTCGTTGGTGACCTTCATCGAAAAATGGAACTCTCAATTTACAAGGGTAGAATCGGGGGATGGAGCGCATCCAGGAAGAAGTGTTGAAGTACCATGAGCCACCGGATCCATCCAACTAGCGAGGAAGTTAAGGTTAAGTGTATTTTTGTGTTCATAAGCTTAGGAGGAGTAGCGACTCTTTGATGGGAATCAACAGGAGTCGTTGATCTCGCATGCAGATTTCATGATTTTGGAATTCAGGAAATAGAGGGGGTTGTGATTCTGGAGTCAAGAGTTTCAAACTCCCAGTTCGCAAAATCCCAAAAAGAATGTAAGACGTTGGATCGGGGTACGCTCACAGCCGTCAATCTCGTCAAAGGAGAAATTTCGGAATTTGGGAAATCATAAGGGAAGAGGAACGATTGTTGGTTGTTCGCTCAAGTCCCGAAAAGCTAAAATTAGTGGGTAATAGGTGGTGTGTGATCGATGCGTTGGAGGATTCAATCTTCGTTGACATTTTGGATTTCAAGAATCAAGAGGTAGAGTTGCATGGTCAACACAACTCCCAAAATCACGAAGAGTGAAACGCCGAAAGGTGGGTCCCTAGTATCAATCAGAGGATATGTGCGATGGAAGTCAAAGGAGTGGTCAGAGTTCTCGGGTCAAGGAACTTACGTTAGCTCACTCGCCAGCCCTTCCAGGGTTCGTCATTTCAGCAATTCCGAGGATAAGGTGTCGGGGCACTTTACGTTGAAAACCCCGAAGTCGTGAAACACGACATGTCTTTGGAGTAGGGATGTGGTCACGGAGGAAGCAATCACATGGACCGAGATTTGGGAAGGGGTTAATCACCATTGAGCCCCATTTTGGCATTCGGGGATTGAAGAGTCAAGAGACTCAACATCAGGATTTCCGAAATTGCAAAATGCGAAAAGTGCCCTATGGATTTAGCATATGGTTACAGGAGGTGGTTGCATGGAGGTGGGGCCTAGCCCGAGGGCTATCACTCACACTACTTTGAATTTGCACCCAGAGCACGCGGAGTAGTCGTGGGTTTTAGCAGGACCTACGCAAAAGGGAAAGAGAACCTATGGATTCGTTCAAAGGGTTCCAACAGGAGCACGAAGAGCCATTTTGGCTCAGAAGAAGATCGATCCAGAGACCGGGAGGTCAGTGGACCCTGCTAAGGTAGGGGGTCTGCATCAAGTGGTATCAAAGCTGATATTTTCGTCTATAGAATTTAGGCGAAGGAGACATTAGGTGAAGGAGGAGACAGAGTAATGAAGCTCTGTGAAGATTGTTTCAAGGTGTGCAACAAATGATACACAACCAGGTGAGTTGTAGGAGGACATGGAGATGCTCTCAGATGTAGAGTGATCCATACGCTTTCCAGGAGGGCAGGTGAAAGATGGAAATGGCTACTGAAGTTCGTGAGCATGGTGGAAAAGGAGACCACTAGCAGATGAATAAAGCATAGATTGACAAGGAACTCGTTGAGATAAGAGCGAGAATTAAATAGCTAACATTGAAGATGCGGTAGGAGGCAAAAGTACACTGAAGGTATGAATGGCCTCTGAACAGGAAATCCAAATGGAATGTTCAAAAGTTGTTGGCCAGAAAATAGCAACAAGAGTTGAAGAAGTGGCTGAGGTATGATGAAAACCTCAGTGACACAGAGCTGGTTTGCATCTATGAGCCAGAAGTCGGAGAAACCCTCAGTGATGAGTAAGAGGGATCAGTTTCAGATCTCATAAACTGCCAGGAGGGTAGGGATGAATTTTCCAATTGCCAGGTGGTAAATGAAATGAGATCATTGGAGGATCTCATAGATTGTTAGGAGGACAGCCATGGAAATTCATATTTCCAGGTGGGCAATGGTATGAGATTACCAGACGATCTCATAAATTGCCAGGTGGGCAGAAGTGGAATTTCAAGTTTCCAGGTGGGCAATGGAAAGAGATCAGTGGAAATTCTCGCGTACTACCAAGGGGGAAGTGGTGAAAGTTCAGATTGCCAAGTGGGCAATGATATGGGATCACTAGATCTCATAGACTACCAAGTGGGAAGCAGAAAATTCCCAAATTTTCAGGTGGGTAAGGGGAAAGAGATGAGATTGTCTGAAAGTCTCATGAACTCATAAGAGAGTTCATATCAGCAAGGAGTGTTGAAAGGAGAGAATCAGAAGAGAATTATGATCATTGGAGGAATAGAGGTGTTCCTACCAAGAAACCCAGTTGAGGCCAGAGCATGTGTTGTAGATGTAGCAACAGTAGGAGGACAACCAACAGAAATTGTCATGGAGGAAGAAATGGAGCAGACACTGACATTTGCCCAAGAAGCAGAAGATGAAAATTCAATAGAATGGCTCAAAATTTTCAGCTAGGAAGCTGGACAGGAAATCACTGCAATATTGGAAGCTGCAGAAGAAGAAGAAGAAGAAGAGGAAGCAAACATCATGGATTTTGCTGACCTGTGTGAAGAATTGGAAGCCTTGGAAAGGAGGGTGATGGTGCAAAGTTTGCACATCCAACATGCTAAGTTAGAAGCAAGTACTGGAACATACTAGCCTCGGGAGAAGCTGGAAGAAGATGGAAGTATGCCAGGAGGAGAAATGGAAGCAGCAGAACTGCCATAGGAAGAAGCTAAGCAACAGTTCAGTGAGGAGACTGCAGAGCTATTGTTTGTAGCAAAGTGGCCACTTAGTGCCACAAAGAGAGATAAAGATAGCAGAGGAGATCGAGCAGATCTGCTCATTGAGGAGACAGAAGTGCAGCAGAGAAGACTGCATAAGGAGAGCCAGCCACTGGAGCAGTTGAACAGGGTGATTGAGAAGATTAGAAGGTTGATGTTGAGGTTAGCACAAGAAGTAGTCAGCAAGAGGAATTTAAACAAGAAGGATCCTGCAAGAGCAGCAAGGAAGAAGAAGCAGCAGCAGCAATAGCAACATATCAGGAGAGGAGATGGACGACAACTCCAAGGGAAATTTTGGGATCCAGGTGGATTTCAACACAGGAGAAGAGGAGCTCATGATTTTTCTAGATGAGGAGTATGATACATGAGCATCACTCCAACTCAGCATAAGCGCCAGCCAGCCTGCACATCCAACGCACATTCATGAAAGGGAGAGGTGCAGCCTTCTCATTTTTCAAAATTTGAATTTGAATTTGAATTTAATGTTGTAAGGCTGATAGAGACGATATCATGCCTTTGTACAGGTAGTGGTTGAGGTTTCCTTTAATGGTTACCTATAGCTAAGTCCAGATCAGTTAGTTTTACGACTTCCTTTTGTGTAATGTAACCGTGGGAGTAGGAGCCGCTCTGATATAGCGATAGCACAGAGGCAGTGGATGAGGATAAGCTCAAAAGAGCCCTATTTTTTAAGGATTCTCTCGAGGAGTAGAGTGGAGAGGGAGAATAGGAGAATTCTCAGGTAGAGAGATCTCGAGGGAGAGAACTGAGACTCTGTAGAAGTCCAGTTTTTGTAAAAACACATTTTGTATAGACATTTGGAGATTAATACAAAGAGTAGTTTTTCCTGCCAATGAATTGTCTGTGTATGTTTATGCATTTGAATGTCACTTGTATGCTATAGATACAAGTTATAGATAGATTTTACTATCTTTTTGTGAGTTTGTCGGTTTCTATCTGGGTTCTTTAGGCCGTGCAAGGAGTGCACAACAGAACATTGGAAGTTTTGTAACCAACGCAAGGAGTGTGCATATGAGCTCTACAGAGTAAAAAAGAACATGCAAGGAGTGCACACTAGAAAGATACAAAAACTCAAGGAGGAGCCTCAAGGTTGTTGAACATATTGGAGGACGAGTTGTGTAGGGGAAGGGGAAGGCACAGAGAGAAGAGACACAATCTCTGGAGATTATGTAGAAGCTCTGCCAGGCAGGCATTGAGCCGGTGCAAGTGTACATGAGAAGAACTCTTTGTCAAGTTTGAAGACAACCAGAGTTACTAAACACTCTGTAGGCTTTGCAAGGTGTACATTGAGCAAAGGAGCGCCAAGAGGGCGTGAATAATTTATTTTCAAGAAATACTTTGGACCGAAGATTGAGGAAATCTCAGCAGCACAAGGAGTGTGTGAGGGTGGACTTATTCTAAGTCCTTAAGCTCAGGAGGAACAGTGCCTTTGTGCACAGAGAAACAGAAGAAAGGAGCAGAAGGTTGAGAAACCTTTCGAGGTTTCTAAGAGGACGAAGCTCAGAAGGGACAATGTTTCTATAACATAGATGAGACCCAAAGGAACCGGGCTCTCAAGAGGAAGAGTCAAAATCCGAGGCCTTCAAAACTCTAAAAAGATTCCAATACAGAAAGAAATCGTAAGCGCAGAAGGAGGATGCCAAGTCATTAGCGAGAAGTCCTTGAGAAGCATATGTAGATGGTAAGAATTCTTTGTGGAGAACTCACAAAATTGCGAGGACCATAGGATCCAGTGGAGTTGTAAGGTGGTTAGGAGTTGGACAAACCCACCACCCTGATATCAAGAATCAATGTGAACCGTTGATCATGGTCAATTGAGCTAATAGATCATTTCGGGAATTTGGGGTTCATAAGTTTGGAGTGCAGGCCAAAATTCTTGGGAACTCCAAGTCCCGAATCATGAAAGATATTTACAAGGGTAGAATCGGGCGGTGGAGCTTTTCCACGAAGAAGTGTCGAAGTACCGTGAGCCACCGGATCCAGCCAACTAGTGAGGAAGTTAAGGCTAAGTGTATTTTTGCATTCATAATCTCAAGAGGAGTAGCCACTGTTGGATGGGAATCAACAAGAGTCGTTGATCTCGCACGTAGATTTCATGATTTTGGAATTTGGGAAATAGAGCGGGTTGTGATTCTAGAGTCGAGAGTTTCAAAATCCCGGTTCGTGAAATCCCAAAAAGAATGTAAGTCGTTGGATCGAGGTAGGCTCACAGCCATCAATCTCGTAAAAGGAGAAATTTCGGAATTCGGGAAATCATAAGGGAAGAGGAACAATTGTTGGTTGTTCGCTCGAGTCCCAAAAAGCCGAAATTAGTGGGTAACAGGTGGCATGTTCTCGGCGCGTTGGAGGAGTCAACCTTCATTGACATTTCGGATTTCAGGGTTTCGGGACTCAAGAGGTAGAGTTGCATGGTCAACACAACTCCCGAAATCACGAAGAGCGAAACGTTGAAAGGTGGGTCCCCAGTATTAGTCAGAGGATACATGCGGTGGAAGTCAAAGAAGTGGTCAGAGTTTCGGGGTCAAGGAACTTATGTCAGGTCACTCGCCATCCCTTTCAGGGTTCGACATTTCAACAATTCTGAGGACAAGGAGCCAGGGCACTTTGCGTTGAAAACCCCGAAGTCGCGAAACACGACATGTCTTTGGAGTAGGGTTGTGGTCACAGAGGAGGGAGTCACATGGAACAAGATTTGGGCAGGGGTTAATCACCATTGAGCCCCATTTCGAAATTTGGGGATTGAATATTCAAGAGACTCGACATCAGGATCGCCGAAATCGCGAAATGCGAAAAGTGCCCTATGGATTTAGCATATGGTCACAGGAGGTGGTCACATGGAGGTGGGGCCTAGCCCAAGGTCTATCACTCACACTATTTTGAATTTTCTCCCAGAGCGCGCAGATTAGTCGTGGGTTTTTGTAAGACCTGCGCAAAGGGGAAAGAGGACCTATGGATTCGTTCAAAGGGTTCCAGCAGGAGCCCGAAGAGCCATTTCGGCTCAGAAGAAGATCGATCCAAAGACCGGGAGGTCAACGGAACCTGCTGAGGTAGGGGGTCTGCATCACTATACGTCCAAAAACTTAACCCTAGGATATGAAGCGCTAAAAGTGATGTGGGCCCCGTCTGGGTAAGTTAGTACATCAACTTCCCAAGGTCGTAACTTTTGCATACAATCTTCATTTTAGATGCATGATAACCCGTTAGGAAGGTATCATCGAGGAGATTCATTTTGGGGGCTCAAACATGCCTTTGGCTATCATTCATAAGATCTATCCCAAAAAACCTTCATTTAGGCCCTCAAAATGGCCCCGAAAGTTAAAACTGCTAAAAATAGTAAATTGCCAAAATTGCCAAAAAAATGTTTTGAGCTAGTTGGAAAAGGTGGGTGGCCATCGATATCCAAGGTGGGTGGCCACCGATATCCACTTGGATTAGGTGGTCTCTCATAGTCCACTCACAACTCATAAAACTCACAACCCAATTGATATTCTCTTACATCTATCCTGATTTTCCACCATCTCTCTTTCTCTTGACCTATCCAACCCAAGGAATGTACCCCTTCACAAATATCAATCCCTTGAGCATCCCATTAGTTTATCGGGGTCTCTCTAGCACATACAACTAGGAATATCTCAATTCGGAACTGAAGGGAAATTGTTGTGAGGAAAACTATTAGCAAACCAACAACAAACACTTGTTGTTTTAGTGTAGAACACAAAATGAAAAATTGTCCAAGAATAAGAAAAATTTCATCTCTAAACAACATTTGATGTCTAAAGCTTCAACTTTATATTAATATGTAGATAATCAAGAAGAAAATTTTGAATATATGTTGATAGCTAATCAAGAGTTATACTTTGCAGATTCAGTTTCCACCAACACGCTAATGAGAAAATATTATGAAGATGATTAGATACTAGATACATGGGCTAATCAACATATTTTCTACATAAAATATTATTTTTGGGAATATCAATATATGGAACTCAATCCAATTTATTTAGTATATGATAGAATCCATACTCAAGGGAAATGATTAGTACACTTCTGTTTTCTAGGAATTGGTAAAGTATTACTTTCCAATGTTTGGTAATTTCCAACCTTTAAAAATAATTTGTTTTCCTTGGTCCTAATTATATAAGGAGGTCATCATATCATCATGGAAGATGTATTGATCAAAATCAATTCATTCAAACAAATTTTTAAAGTTTTAATGAAGGGTCATGAAGATATAAAAATTGTGGGGATAGAATGCATAGTCATTCCCCACAAACAAGATTTTACAACATCAATGGATTTATCCCCTGGCTCTTTAAGATTATGGAATTGTATATTTGGATATTTAACTTTGAAATATTAAGTAAACTTAAATAAAAGAGATAGTTAAAGGGATTCCTATTTTCAATAGGAAACTACCAAGTGTGAAGCATGTAACATTGGCAAACAAAACATGGATCCTTTGCTCACAAGTACATGGCAAGTAAACAAATATTTGCAACTTATACATAGTGACAATTGTTGTTCTCGGGAATATTCTCTTGGTGGAAGAAAATACTTCATAACTTTGATCGTTGATTTTGCAAGGATGACTTGGGTATATTTTTTTAAGGATAGATAAAAATCTTTTGAAAAATTCATACATTTTCAACACTTTTTTGAAAATGCCACCAAAGAAAAGATTGTCACATTGAAAACAGATAATAGAGGAGAAATCACTTCAAATGAATTCTATTTTTATTGTAGGAAAAATGGAATAAACAGGTAGTTGACAAATTCATATACTCCAGAGAAGAATGGGGTCACTTAAAGAATGAATAGAACATTAATGGGAATGACAAGATCTATGTTACATTTTGAGGGGTTAAGTGGAAAAAATAGTTCATACGTCAATTTATCTAATATGTTTATCACCCACAACAATTAATTAGGAAAAGGTGAACATATGACTCAAGTAAACTGCAAAAGATGTCATCACGTTAGGCTTGTGGCGTAAGAATGTAGAACACAAAATGAAAATTTGTCCAAGAATAAGAAAAAATTCATCTCTAAACAACATTCTAAGTCTAAATATTCAACGATATATTAATATGTAGATAATAAAGAAGATGATTTTGAGTATTTGTTGATAGCTAATCATGAGATATACTTTTCATATTCAGTTTACACCAACAACCTAATGATAAAATATTATGAATATGATTGGATACTAGATATATGGGCTACTCAACATTTGTGCTACATAAGATATTATTTTTGGAAATATCAATATATGGAACTTAATACAATTTATTTTGTATATGACACAATCCATAGTCCTCAAGGAAAATGATTGGTCAACATCTCTTTTCTAGGATTTGGTAAAGTATTACTTTCCAATGTTTGGTAGTTTCCAACCTTTAAAAATAATTTGTTTCTCGTGTTCCTAATTAGACAAGGAGGTCATCAAATCAACATGGAAGGTGTATCAATCAAAATAAATTCATTCAAACTGAATTTTAAAGTTATAATGAAGGGTTATGAATATATAAAACTTTTGAGGATAGAAGACATAGTTCAAACAAGATTTTACAACATCAATGGATTTATCTCCTAGCTCTTTAAGATTATGGTACTATAGATTTGGAAATTTGAACCTTTAAATATTAAGTGAACTTAAATAGAAGAGATTGTTAAAGGGATTCCTATCTTCAATAGTAAACTACTAAGTGTTAAGCATGTATCATTGGCAAACAAAAGAGGGTTCCTTTGCTCACAAGTACAGTGCAAGTAAACAAATGTTTGCAACTTATACATAGTAACAATTGTGGTTCTAGGGAATATTCTCTTGGTGGAAGAAAATGCTTCATCACTTTAATCGGTGATTTTAAAAGGATGACTTAAGTATACATTTTTAAGGATAAATCAAAATATTTTGAAAACTTCATACATTTTCAATGCTTTGATGAAAATGGCACTAAAGAAAATATTTCCACATTGAGAATAGATAATGGAGGAGAATTCACATCAAATGAATTCAAAGATTATTGTAGGAAAAATGGAATAAAAATGTAGTTGACAAATTATTATACTCCATAGTAGAATGGGGTTACATAAAGAATGAATAGAATTTTAATGGGAATGGAAAGATCTATGTTACATTTTGAGGGGTTAAACGAACAAAGCAGTTCATACATCAATTTATCTAAGACGTTTATCACCCACAAATAATAATTAGGAAAAGGTGAAGATACGACTCAAGTAAAGTGCAAAAGATGTCATCTCGTTGGGCTTGTGGCATAAGAGTGTAGAACAAAAAATGAAAATTTGTCCAAGGATAAGAAAACCTTCATCTCTTAAAAACATTCTAAGTCTAAATATTCAACCTTATATTAATATGTATACAATCAATAAGATGATATTGAATATATGTTGATAACTAATCGACCGATATACTTTGCACATTCAATTTCCACCAACAAGTTATTGAGAAAATTTTGTGAAGAAAATTGGATAATAGATACATGCGATACTCAACATGTGCTACATAAAAGATTATTTTGGACATATTAATATATGGAACTTAATCCAATTTATTTGGTATATGACACAATCCATACTCCTCAAGGAAAACAATTAGTCCACTTCTCTTTTCTAGGATTTCGTAAAGTATTACTTTTCGATGTTTGGTAGTTTCCAACCTTTAAAAATAAAAAAAATTCCTTGGTCCTAATTAGAAAAGGAGGTAATCATATCATCCTGGAATATGTATTGATAAAAATCCATTTATTCAAACACAATTTTAAAATTTTAATGAAGGGTTATCAAGATATAAAACTTTTGAGGATAGAAGGCATAATGATTACCTGCAAACAAGATTTTAGAGCATCAATGGATTTATCCCCTGGCTCTTTAAGATTATGGCATTATATATTTGTACATTTGAACTTAGAAATATTAAGTAAACTTAAATAGAAGAGATTGTTTAAGGGATTCCTATTTTTAATAGGAAACTACTAAGTGTGAACCATGTATCATTGGAAAACAAAAGAGGGATCATTTGGTCACAAGTAATGGAAAGTAATCAGATGTTTGCAACTTATACATAGTGAATATTGTGGTTCTAGGGAATATTCTCCTGGTGGAAGTAAATACTTCATCACTTTCATTGATGATTTTACAAGCATGACTTGGGTATATGTTTTTAAGGATAAATCAAAATATTTTGAAAAATTCATACATTTTCAACACTTAGTTGAAAATTCCACCAAAGAAAAGATTTCCACATTGAAAACAAATAATGGAGTTGAATTGACTTCAAACAAAGTCAACGATTAATGTAGGAAAAATGGAATAAAAGGGTAGTTGAGAAATTCTTATAATCCAGAGCACAATGGGGTCACATAAAGAATGAATAGAACTTTAATGGGAATGGAAAGATCTATGTTAAATTTTGAGTGGTTAAGTAGACAAAGTAGTTCCTACATGAATTTATCTAAGACATTTATCACCCACAACAATCTAAGATGAAATTTATCCATATTCAGCTTGGTATGATACTAAGCATTTCGTTAGTCATCTTCAAGTTTTTGGCTCCACTTATTATGCCTTAGTTCCTAAAGAAAAACCAACTAAGCTGAAAAATCACAGTATGAAATGCATTCTTATTGGATATTCAAATGAAAATAATGGTTATAGGTCGCTATATAGTGGTTAATTCATTAGCAGTTGGGACGTTGTCTTTGATGAAATGGAAATTCAAACTATTGAAAAGATTGATAATATCCATAGTCACTTGGAGAAAAATGTAACCTATTGGCGTTGGAAGTCACTCCTGGATTGCAGCAGGAGCAGAGCCCAACGCCCATCATTTTATGTCACGAATAATTTAATGGGGTGATCGAATGGATATAGACTCAAGAAGATATCGCTCTAACTCAGAAAACTGGGCTTGGTATGTAGAAAAACAAAGGAGGTCTTGATCTAATTTCAGTCAGTGAGTTGATAATAAAATGAGCAGATGGAAGTCTTAGTGAGATGAGTGAACAAGACTGCTTTGGGCATCATGCTTTTCAACAGCTTGAGGAGAAAAAACTCAGAATACAAGATCCTCTTGGTTCAGAGTTTCGGGGAACTGAAAGGTGGCTTGACTGGATCTTCCAATTCCATATCATTCAGCGCTGAGAAAATACAAGAACTGATTAGAAACGTTACAACTATTACAATGATCCAACACACATCATCCTATAACAATCGCAACTCAATTGGATCCTCCAATTCTGAGCTATTCAACACAGTGTACACAGAGAGATGGAAAGAGGTTGACATTCATAAGGCAAGAAGTCTTAGGTGCCAATACATAACCAGAGAAACCAGTGCTTCATCAAAACTTTACAATCGGGAACCTATCTCAACCATCGATATCCATAAAAATGGCAAAAATGCCTACATATACTCCTCCCCTTTTTCCCAGCAGAGGTGTCTCAGGACTTTCAAGGTGTGGCGTCTCCTCAGTCAAATCTAGCCTAAACTCCTTTGTCAGACTTCACCTTAACTTTGCATGGCCTTTGCAAGGGAGGTAGATGAAACATTAAAGGCTAAAATAGCGTGTGCAGACTCCTCTAGTCAGACGAGAACTCAGCATGACTTCTTTGGAGAAAACTAGTGTACAGGACCATCTCGGGCAGACTACCTACCAGAACCTCCATGCTTTGCATTTAATGAGTTAGCCGAGGTTTCAACTACCTCCATCCACTTTCATTTATTTTTAGAGAGGACCAAGATCGAGGTTGAGCTGAACTGGTCTCTAGAGAACGCGATGATCCCTTATGCAACTAAACCCGATGCTTTGGCCCTTTGTGCAGTTCTTTCTAGCACCCCCAAGTGACCGCGGGCTCTGACCCTGTGCCTATATTCAAAGGTGCTTTCGGCGTTTCGGGGTTCATGGCTGGGAGGAGGCTGCTCCTTGTGCTTCAAATTTACGAAAGGAGAGGAGGCAATAGAGCCTAATCACGCACCACGTGCCCCTCTTTGATGGACGGTCCTGATCATCTTGGCAAGACTGTGGGCCCGGGTCCTAGACGCCTTCGACACTTCATGTCTCGCGGCTGGGAGGAGGCGGCTCCTTGTGCTTCAAAGTTACGAAAGGCGAGGAGGCGATAGAGCTCGATCGTGTGCCACGTACTCCTCTAGGATGGACGACTGAGATTTTTTGGTGATATATAAGCGCTATCCATTTTGCTAATCCTGACGCAACTCTGCTAACCATGATTACCCGCCTATCGTCGATCTTAACTATAGATGGATCTTGGTCGTTGACAACATAACTTCCCCTGCTCCCTTGATTGGTACCCCAAAACGAGATTTTTCTGTGCTACGCTTGGGCGCTTGTCATGCAGCCTGCAGACCTGGATACTTTTACGCTCAAGACTAGAATTGTTGCTAACATAACCTAGGATAAACAATTCATCAAAGAAAACCAAATTGGATTGAAAGAGAATTAGACCCCAACATGAATGTTCAAGAGTTAGATTATTGTTCTTCAGATGATGATTTTTCTTCAACGTTGAACAAATCAAATGTAGAAAATTCACAACAAACACATTATAGTAGACTAGAATGGTTCACACAACTACTCAAAGATGTTGATAGAAGTTCCCACTTATTTCAATCCAATTTTTCCTTAATTACTCTTCCTTCCATTAAATCAAGCAATTTGCGGAAACTATGAAGCATAAATAATGGAAGCAAACCATGGTAGATGAATATGATTTGTTCGTTGCAAATGGAACATGGAGGCTTTTATATTATCTAACAGATGTTAAACCCATCGATTACAAATGGGTTTATCAGATCAAGTATAAAGAAAAGGGTGAGGTGGATAAGTATAAGGAAGAATTGTAGTAAATGGGTTTGCTTAGAAAGAAGACATAGAATATGAAGAAACATTTGCACTAACAACAAAGTCAAATACAATCAAAATGGAAATTATTTTGTTTTCACATCATGGTTAGACGCTTCACCAAATGGATGTTAAAAGTTCCTTTCTTAATGGTGACTAGAATGAAGAAGTTTATATGACTCAACCCTCATGTTTTCAAGTTGATGGACAAGAGAAAAAAGTTTGCAAATTAATTAAAGTTTTATATGTCTTGAAACATGGACTTGGAGTATGGTATCCCAAAATGGATAAATACCTTACACATGTTGGTTTTCATTTATCACGGTGAGTCTGATGATACTTTGTATTTTAGGATGCAAGGAGAAAATTTGGTAGTCGTTGTTCTTTATGTTGATGATTTAATCATTACAGGGAATCACGAATTTCACCTCAAGAAGATGAAACATTAACTTCAAAAAAGGTTCAAAATGATTGGCTTGGGGCCACTTTGATACTATCTTAGAGTGGAGGTTTATCAACAATATTATCAAATCTTTCTTAGTAAAACTTAGTATGCAAGAGAATTGTTGAAGTTTGGCATGGAGGATTGTAAACCCTCTTTTACACATATCGAGCAAAACTTATAACTTTCAAAATTTGAAGGGGGAAACTAATGAACAGTACTAGCTATAGAGAATTAATTGGAAGCCTCATTTACTTGACAAATACTCGTCTAGATTTATCGTGTAGGAACCTAGCTAAAACCACTATAATGTAGCAAAAAGGGTCCTTAGATTCATGTAGGAACCTAGAGAAAATCACTATAATGTAGCAAAAAGGGTCCTTGGATACATTCAAGGTACAATTTTTTTTTTGACTTTTCTATAAGAAGAATGAAAACTTTACAGTGGTTGGATATTCGGATGCAGATTTTGTAGGTGATATTGATAATAGAAGATCAATTCGAGGTTATTTAATTAATATGGGTTCAATAGTAGTGTCTTGGACTTGTAAAAAACAGACTACCATGGAAAAATATTTAATAGAGGTAGGATACATCTCAACTTGGGAAGCACCAAGTGAAATCATCTAGCTATGCACAATTTTGCAAAATCTTAACGTTGTTCATAAAGCACCAACTGCTTTATTGATTGACAATTAGTCAGCAATTAAGATAGCTAAGAATCCAGTATTTCATTATAAGACCAAGCATGTTGACACCAAGTATCACTTCATCAGAAAACTCATTGAAAATGACATCATCAAGCTAGAATATTGTCCATATGAAGATTAAACTTCAGATATTTTCAACAGCTCACTATGTAAAATAACATTCTCTCACACTCCTTGGTATCTTCTGGTTTCTTTCCCATGTTTCGTGCAACTTACTAAATGCTCATAAAAGAATAAACCTGCACCTGATCAAATGCTGAGGACGATAGCATATCGTCAAAAAATAGCGTGAAAGTGATTCCACATACGCAACTCCAACTATAGATTGAAAAAAAAAGAAGCAAGAAATCAACGTCAGCTGGTCGATAACGTGTCTAATGGGAGATAATGAAAGGCTGGTCGATAACGCGTCTAATCGGAGATAATGAAATGTCGTTTTCGTCTATGTGGAAAAATGGACACGTAGACAAATTGAGATACGTCGTAATATGCACGTTTTTATAATAATAAAAGAAATATAAGAATCAATGTAAGTGGATAATGCAAGAAACGAGTATTGAACAAAAGCTCAGATATTGATTTAAAATATTAAATTACAAATATAGAAAAACAAATAAAAATACAAATTAAGTTATGGGTTGGCATGAGCACGATTTGAAATCCATGGGACACTTGCACATTGGATGGTTCATGGTGCCCATCCGCTAACATGTTTTTGTGAGCTTTTTGGTGCAATTCTACAATAGAATCTTTATGAAATGTTATAAATTATTTTTATAACAATATTATTATTTTAAGTTTCACATTAACATTTAATATCTATATTTAATTCTACAATCGTATCTTTACTATTTTATGTAATTTTATGAATTATTTTTATAATATTTTTTAGTTAGTATTTTGATATTTATATTAAATATAACTAAAAGATAATTGTATATATGCATTGTACACTGGTTTGTTATTAGAGAAAGAAAATCAATCCAACAAAATTATATGTTCTTAATTATAGAGTTTGGGTTATATTGATCATGAGTATTATTGAAAAGTAAATTTAGTTTAGCTTGAGTTGTTTGTGTTAAGGAGTGTTTTCTTCATCGAGTTTTAATTTTAGTAAGTGATATATTGACTCCTGAAATAAGTACACAAAAAACTTTGACTTTCTATAAAATCTAGTTTACCCTAAATACCATTCTCAAAATGAAAAAAATGCCCGGTCACATAAACTACTAGTCCTCCACCTACACCTCCTCCCTATCTCGAATTTATTTTTATAATACTATTATTTTAAATTTAAAATTAATAATAAATAACACAATAATTAATCATTATAAAAATTTAAAAATAAAATTTTGAAAAACTTAAAAAACTTTGTCCCATACCCATTCATACCAAATAGATAATAAATATTTATTCAATTAAAATAAAAAAAATTAAAATAAAAAGCATAAAAAATGACATTTCAATCGTGACAAAAAAACTATCAATAAAGTAATCATTTTCTTTCCTATATTCCTCTACTTCCCACATAATCTCCTTCTTATATTTAATATTTGTAATTATTAAATTCCTCTGCTTCCCACATAATCTCCTTCTTATATTTAATATTTGTAATTATTAAATTCCTCTTCCCACATAATCTCCTTCTTATATTTAATATTTGTAATTATTACAAATTAATGTATATATTTTATCTATGATATTCAAATGTATATGCAATGAGTTTTTTTACTAGATATAAAATGATAAAACGATGTTATATGTTATTAAGTAAGTTGACGAACTATCGGTGTCTATCACTACTTCATTTGTTGGGCACATAATGCATATTGGAAACAATGTGACAATATTTTTGGAGAAAATTTTAAATTGAAGTGATTACATAAAAATAAATTGTGAAAATTATAAGTGACATTTACTTAATCAATATTATGCAACATTTGACTCGATGTAGAAGGGATAGACATTCAACCTGTCTTCAAAGTTATTAAAAGAAAAAGAAAAACATCATGAAATACAATTTACATAATATTAATTTTTTCACTTATTTTGGGTCAAACATATAAAAAAATATCTTCATCTAAAAAGATAAGAAAGATAAGTTGGGAAGGGTAATAACATATAATTGGTATACCTCTATTAAGTTTGTTATTTTTTAATTGTTATGATAAGAAAATGTATGTATCATTTTGAGTGTCATAATGCCATGTTGGAGCATCGTTATCATTCTCATTACAAATTGTATTTTTTTAGGAAAATAAATCAAGTGTGGATAATGTAAAAGATGACATTAAAGGAGGAATTATGATTTGCATAATTACATTGTGTCAAGTCTATGTTTACTCTATGTCATTTTTTATTTACACCCGATACAAAAGTTTTCTTTCTTCTCACTAGATTTTCTTCTATAAATGGAAAAAGTTTGTCTTCAAGTTTGATTGTACTAATGAGAAAAGTGCATAAATGGGCAAAAATGGTGATTTCTGAAAGCTACAACTTTTATCTCTAACCTCGGAGTGGAACATGAATATAGTCGTTAAAAAGTTAATTCAAAGGCGAATATGTATGAAGGATTAAATTTTGTATAAGTACTTCATTTTTCTTCATAAATTGGGAAGAAAAAAGGACATGTAGCCTTAACTTGCAATAATTTGACTATATGCATAGTTTCTAGAATTTGAAAGAAATTTCTATAGATCTAGAAATGAGGTGTATGATTCTAACAATTTTATTTTTATGCACAATTCTTGTACAATTATTGTTACAACAAGGATAAGTAAAGATCGTAATTGAAGAGAAGCATCAAGGATGAGACAGGGACAATGCAAAAGGAACTTAAAATCATGAATCAGAAGTTAAAGGATTGAATGCCAATGCACGAAATGAGGAGATGAATTATGACAGACACATAGAGAGAATATAGCAATTAGAGCTAGTAGAAACCATGAGGAGTTTCAAGATGGAGGTGAAAATTTGTAGAAATGATAATGAGAGGCTCTTGAATGTCCAGGAGGATAAAAATAAACTAAATACTCAACAACTACAAATTGTAAATCATCTACAGAGGCAAATAAATAATGGATCGGGTTCAAGGAATGAGGAAGAAGGAAAATATCATGAAAATAGGGATAGTCATATAATATCAATATGCTCAAGAAGTTCTACTAGAACTCAAAGACATCTCTTTTCACCAACTCATTTGTACAAGAAATCATATGCATCTGATGAATCAAAGAGTAGTCCAAAAGTGTCCCTAGTCATACAATAGAGAAGAAGACATGAACTAGCTAGTTTGCAAGGAGAGATTAGGAAAACTATATCACCATCTTTTGATAGAGAAAAAAAGGTGGATGAGGATGTTGAAGCTTGATTTATAGGAATAATAAAGTAGTTTTAGTAGCACAACTACTCATCCAATCTAGAAGCCAGAATTTTTATATACCACTTAGAAGGAAAAACTTCCATGTGGTGGTGTTATCTCAAGCAAGTTAAGCACATCAATGAGAGGAGGATTTCTTCAAAGAAGTTCAAGAATCATTTCCAACAACAATATATTTTTCAATGTTTATTTTTTTTTTTTAAATAAAAAAGGTGTAGTACCTGTTATATTATATTATCTCAAAAATTTGACAAAATGACCAGTTTCATGACTACATTCACCAAAAGATGCTGCCGGTAACCGGAAACCAGCATTATTGGGAAACATCTAGCAGTTATACAGTAATATATTAAGAAAAGATGCATCTGTCCTGCCCGTAGGAAACCAGGACAGATGCCAGTGGTCCAGATAAACCTAAAGCAATTACACATAAAAACTAAGAACCTGGAAATCATGGTAGCCTAGGCACCCGGTGACGTGTCGCTCCCACTAGTTCCCACCGAGATGGCAAAAGTTTGCATGCACAGGGGGCACTTACGCTGAGCTGGGGCCCCGGAGAGCGCATCAAGGAGCAGATCTATACGCTGGCCCATGATGAGAGCCCTGTGTTCCAAGTCCGCGATGTGGCTACGGAGCTCGAACACCAAGGCCAGGTGTTCATCGTTGAGGAGAGGACCATGCGTTCCGCCACCCATGCCACTAGGAGGAGCAGTCTTCCGTTCCACAGCGTCGCCAATGCCAACCACAAACTTCCTCTGCACCATTACCGTCTCTGCTTTCATCATCTTCTCATCATCTGTGGCTAGCAGGTCCCCCATCCATGGGATTTCTTCCACCACGCAGCCAAGAAGGTCGTTGTCCTTAGTCGGGGTGCTCTTGTTGTCCTGCTTGCTGAGCTTCTCCATTGCGCTTGGCTGCTCTTCATACATCAGGTCCCCAATTGAAAGGTCCTCCTCCACAACACAACCAGAAAACAAATTCTCGGGCGCGGTCTCCTTCTCAATTCTGCTGCAGCCAACTCCTTGCTCCACAATGGCATTGAGCATCTCCCTCCTCTCAACCCGTGCCTTCTTCCTAAGAATGGAAGAGGCCAGAGCCAAGGCCCGTTCAAGCTCCTCCTCCCGACGCATCTGCGCTTTGTGCGCTTCCCAGGCAGAACCCCGTCGAGGTTTTCCCCGTCTCCTTACCATTGAACCCGAGAAAATACCAAACAAATACAGAGATGAGTTAGAAGAGAACCAACTCGAGAGCGGTTGCAAGTGTTGAGCACAGGCAAGCCAGCTCTGTTGAGACCCACAAAGAAGCCACGAGCCCTGGAAAATCTTCTCAGAATGCAGATAGAAAGCAGTAAGAAACCATGTCGTTGCTGCACCAAGAGCCTTCCTCCTCTGCTCGGGCTCAAAATAAAAACTGTAATCAAACTGCCGAATCCCTCGTCCATCCATAACAGCGGTGAATTCTTGTGTGCATGGGAGGTTAATTGTCAGGCGAGGGAGGAGTACATCCGTCGCCTGTCCTCTGCTATGGCCGTCCATCAGCATTAATGCATAGATGTGGGTGGCAGCCATCAGCCATTAAACCATCACTGAGTGCGAGTCTGGGTGGCACTTCCTCTCTGCTGCGTGTCACCCCATCCGGGGCTTATATTTTTCAATGTTACTATGACAAGAAGATGTAATATTTATTTGAACTCAAGATGGGAAATATGACCATGGAAGAATACGAGAATAATGTTTTGGAGGTGATAAGATATGTGGGATATATCAAAGAGGAAAAGGTGAATATACAATGGTTCTTAAGTGGATTGCCAAGATTTTATAGAACTGGATATCATTTGATGAACCTAAGACTCTTGAAGAGAACATTATGAAATAAAAACACCTATATGATTAGAACAAAGGAAAAGTAGTTTTCCAAACTTCTTGGAAGGATAAGAGAAGGGAAAAAATGATTAGAGAGATAAGGGAATTAAAACCCCTTTAATCAAGACCAATAAAAATATATATCAACAAAGTCATCCATCTCAGAGTGGGTATAATATGGTAGTATCTTTTGGGAAAAGGACGAGGAAACAAATCAAATTTTGGGTATGTGAAGGATATCGTTTGTATACAAATTCCCTCATAAAGGAGATAGAATGAGGAATGTGCAGAACGTATAGGAGGAAACTATAGTGGAATATGTTAGTAGAAACATCCAAAGAATATATGTAGTCTTGAAAAATCGACATGCAAACCATCAATCAAACATGAATGAGGTTGAAAGTCAAATTTTCAATCAACCTATTTCCATTTTAATTCATTTGGGAGCATGCCATAGTAATATTACCCCTAGTTTGGTAGAAATATTTCATTTGAAGAGAATTAATCCCGAGAGGCCATGGTTGGTTCAAATAACTACTGGAACTAAAAGGAATATTAATGATATTGCCAAGCACCATCCATTAGACATTAATGGTTTCAACTCTATTGCAACATTCAATGCAATATCACTTGGCTTGTATGATATCATTGGAATGGATTGGTCAGATGTGCATCATGATATGATAGATTTCCATAACAAGACTTTTAGTTTTCTTGATGAAGAAGGAAAGCAAAGGATAGTGAAAGGAATTCCAATACTTGTATCTATCAGGGAGATTTCATCCTTATAGTTGAAGACATGCTTTAGGAAAGGAAGCTAATTGTATGCCACTCATGTGGAGTATCTATCCAAGTGAAAATTTCCAATTCTTAAGGACTTTATAATGTTGTGTAAGTTCTATTATGTATTTGAGGAAATATCAGGGTTTCCACCAAAAAGAGATATAAGTTTCTCTATTCATTTGATTCTTCAAACTACACCAATATATCAAACTCCATATGGGATGAGTACACCAAAATTGAAGGAGTTGAAAATGTAATTAGAAGAATTGTTAAATAAGGGGTATATATGCTAATGTGTCTCACCTTAGGGAGCACTGATACACTTTATAAACAAAAAATATGGAACTTTGAGTCTATGCATTGATTTAAACAATTGAAGAAAGTAATTTTGAGGAACAAAAATAATCTACCTAGAATTGATCACTTATTTGATTAACTAAGAGAATCATCTAGATCTTTTCAAAGAGATATTTGAGATTAGGTTATCATCATGTAAGAATAAAGGATGAAGAAAAATTTCAAAACCATGTATCAACACTATGAATTTGTAGTGGTGCCATTTGGACTGATAAATTCACAACCCACCTTCAAGAATTTAATTAATTGGATACATTTTTCATTGTATTCCTAGATGACATTCTTATTTATTCAAAGTCAAAGGAGGAGCATGACGAGCACTTAAGGTTCGTACTATAAGTCATAAGTGAGCATCAATTGTATGCTAAGTTAAACAAGTTTTATTTTTATCAGAGGTAGATACTACATGATATTTATAGAAGGATTATCTAAGATTTCTCATTCCATTACATCTTTTTAAGAGTAAAAAGTGTGTGTATCTATACCAATAGCCCACAAGAAAGTACTAATAGGAACTTGTGACCTGGAAATCATTCCATTACATCTTTACAAAAAAGGGGAATTAAGTTTGAATGGACACAAAAAACATAGTTACCAACTTAACGAGAACTCTACAGAGTTCTCACTTTTGGGGGTTGAAGTTTTTGTCCTGTTTTTAAAAATGGTGCTACCACTAACACCCCCCTCCCTTTTTAGGTGAGTTTTGGATATTTTAAATTTTCTGATACATAAGGTCCCACTTTTTTTTTAAATGCTTGTTTTTTCATTTGTTTTCAAATTGCTCAATTTTTTTTCTCAACGGTATTTTTTCATCTATTTTCAAACTTTTCTATTTTATTTTTTGGTTCAATGGTATTTTTAATCATATTTCCATGCTTCATTCAATGTTAAAAATGTTGTACACCAATTTTTTTTTAAATTAAGATTTTTCATATAATTATGTGTCATTAATTAATTTATGGTTCCATATTTTTTAAATATAGTGGAAAATATAATTTTTAACACATTTTTTAACTTTTAATTCAATACATAAAAAATAATTGTAGTTAAATAACACTATTTTTAAATATTTAGAAAAAAAATATAATTCATTTTTTTTGGATCAATTAAAAACTAAAAAAAAAATAAGAAAACAAAAGGAATTGAAATTTATAAAAAACAAACATTTTA
>JZKD02S0779909.1:412802-438814 GCA_000966675.3 Picea glauca
TAATTTTGACCCGGTTACAAAAAATGGTGCTATCGCTAGCACCACTTTTTGATTTGGGGGTTGTTTTTTAAGTTTTTTTGAGAAACCATTTGATCCTTTAAGCCCATGCTTGAAAAAAGTTGTAATGTTGACCTCGTTAAAAAATGGTGGTAGTGGTAGCACCACCTTTTGATTTGGGGTTTGATTTTCATATTTTTTCATGCAAAAATATTGGTTTTAAGCACTAGAGTTATTGTTTCGAGGTCACGGTTATCATTAAGTAGGTAGCTTTGTTAAAAGTGTGAGAAAAGTTTCTACTTGTTAAAGGAACTACTTGCTAGTGTACCCATTCTCAATATTATTGATACAAATGAATATTTGTGATGTGTACATATGCATGGAAAGAGGGACTTGGTGGAGTTCTTACTCTAAACAGACATGTGAATCATTATGAGTCTAGAATGATCAAAGAGAATGAGAAGAATTATGCCATACATGACTTAGAGCTTTTTTTCTTAGTTCATGAACTAAAAATTTGGAGACATTATTTAATGGGAAATAAATTTGAGTTAAGGACTCACCATAGTGGTCAAAAATATTATTTTAACAACAAACTTTAAATTCTATGAAAATAAGATAACTAGAATTTCTTAGTGAATATGATTTTGATATTAAGCATGTCAGAGGAAAATAGAACATGGTTGTTGATGCATAGATGAATACATACAATGCATGTCATAACCATTAGCATGTGCAAATCATATTTGAAAAATAGAACTTTATAATCTCTTATTTCATATGAGAATTACCTATAGGTAAAAGAAGGATTACAACAAGAAAATATATAATAGAAATATAAAGAGTATAAGATGGAAGAAGATGAAATTCTTATGCATAAAATAGAGTTTATGTTCCTAATTCTTGTGAATAAGGAACTTGGTGTTAAAACAAATGAATAATGTTCCATATGTTCGACCTCTTGGATACCAAAAGACAATTTGAGCAGTAATAAGTCAATATTTTTAACCAAGAATGAAAAGGGTGTTGTTCATTACATAGACAAGTGCATGGAATTCCAAAGAATAATGCTTGAGCATAGAAATCCATCATTTTTTCTATAGTTGTTTCCAATTCCATCCTAGAAATGGGATGTGATAACCATTTATTTTATCACTAAGTTACCCAAGAGAACATGGCAACATGATTCCATAATGGTGGTGGTGGAAAAATGAACAAAAGTTTCACTTTATTCTAGTTAAATTAGGTCATAACAAAGCTAATATAGTGGAAATTTATATGAAAAGAATTTCTAGGTTGTATGGAGTACCTAAATATATTGTTTCAAACATAGATCCAAATTTTACTCTAAACTTTTGGAAAGGATTATTCAAACGTTTTGGTACAAATTTGAATTTTAGTACAAAAATGGATCCACGAATAGATGGGAAAACAAAGAGAGTTAAACAAGTGATTAAATACATCTTAAGAATGTATGTCATGGATAAGCCATCCAAGTGGGAGGACTACTTGCATTTAGTTGAAATTGCCTACAACAATGGATATCAATATTCACTAAGAATTATTCCATTTAAATATTTATATGGAAAAAAGTGCAATGCCCCAATTAGTTGGGACATTATAGCAGATAGAGTGGTACTTGGGCAAAAGTTGCTCAAGGAAATGGAAGAGAAAATGTTTAATATGAAGAAATATTTAAGGGAAACAAATGACAAGAAAATTAATTATGTGGATAAAGGAAAGACACCAAGGGAATTAAAATTTGGGGAGCATGTATTCCTGATGGTGAAGCCAAAGAAAAGTTCATTGAAATTAGGAAGCTACACCAAGATAGTGGCCAGATATCATGGTCCATTTGAGATATTGGATAGAACATGACTAGTATGTGCATGATACTAAAATGTGTTTCATGTGTCGTTATTGAAAAAGTATGTGCACGATACTAACCATGTCATTGACTAGACTTTGATCCAAGTGGAGCCAGAAGGATACTTCTAGGTGTAATCAATGCATATATTGGACAAGAAGGTCAGGGTGCTCTAGACTATAGTCATAGAGTAGGTAAAGGCACAATGGACCTACTACAACCCTGAAGAAGTGACATGGCAATTGGAGAATCTAATGTGAAAGGTGTACCCACATTTGTTTTCAAATTTTTATGTAAAAATTTATTGTATATAATGGTGATATGCACCAAGGATGGTGAAAAATATAGGAGGAGGGGCAGTGTAACACCCCCATTTTTCATCCCCATAATAGTAAATGTATATGTGTACATGATGAATGGTTAAAATGTGAACAATGATTTGATGTGTCAATATTGCACATTGAATAATAATAATAATAGGCTACACAAAAATAATGACAAAAACATGGGGGGTCATGACTCCACAAGAGAGGAAAAAATGGAGGTTTAGGAGGCTCAATGGGGTCAAAGAAAAAACATATTTTTTTTTTATTTTGATCTTAAGTCCTTTTATTAAAATCATTCTAATTCATATCAACCTTGTGATTAGTTGTAAAAGAGGGATACACCAGCTTCTTATGAAGACATATGCTTAATTATTGGCATGCAAAGGGTGGTTGAGATTAACTCTACCGGAAGTCTTGTATTAGAGCCTAAGATACTACACTAATGTCGTAATATGAATTATGGAAAATGAAACCATGTGGAAATTATGAACTTATGTGAGGGAAATTGTTATCATTGAGAAAATTGATTGAAGGTAAGAATCCCTAGAGTCCCTAATAATGCGATTTCCTAGTTGTCTTGCGTTGGAGCCATAGATGGAAGTGGGATAACTTGATGGATTGAATGTAAGAGAATGGGATTTCGTTCCTTAGGTTGAGTATACAAATGGGGAAAGAAGGTTGGTTGATTGGGATCATTGTAATAATTTATAGATTATAAATTCAGGGAAATTCTGCTATGAGAGGGAGTAAGAGATAGCCATAGGGGATCTCGCCCTTATGGAATCATAGCCTCATATTAGAGGTGGAACTATTGAAACAATATTAATGAAACAAAAACTCTATGGTTGGGTGGAATGTCCTTCATCTACAACCAGTTGGTGAGTAATTCCCAAAATATAAGTGTTATGATTAATTCATGATTATGTTGATTTAATACTTCTTCAAGAGGTACCCCATAGCCTCAACAATTATAGAGAGTATGAGGTACATTACATTACCCATGAATATAGGGAATCTTTCTTTGGCTTTTCACATCCCTTCCCTCATCAATGGGTTATGAATTCAATATAAGAGATGGGAATAGACTCTTTGACTCATGCTCCCTCCTATATATGGGAAATTGAAATGAGAGGATACAACATGTTCCATTCATATGGTTGATTTCATAGGCTTGGAAAAAGGTGACCTCAAACTAGTTGAGCTTATAAGAAAAGGATCTTTTCATGTTGTGGAATCCTTCTACTCTTTTTTACCACTTTATCTAATGATCATCATCACTGGAGGTTGAATCCTTTCTACCTTGGTTGGGATGAGAAAGGATTGAAGATGCATCGAAGTAATTGACCTTATCTATCAATATTTAATCCTCAATACTAGCTTGAGTTCCTTTAACAAACCAGGTCAAAGATTTAAACATATATGTGGGAAATGAGTCATTGGGTCTCATGATAGTTGAACTTTCCAATGGTAATATATATAAACTTCAAAAAAATCTAGAACTATAAGGAAAGGCCTTAGAAGTCAACATAAACCCAACAATAAATTGTGTGACTTCACCTAGAGGGAAACTTCCATACCATTCAGATCACATGCAAGAAACATATTGAGTTAAATCGAAACATTGCTAACCACAACCTCAGTGACATGCTTATATTTCTTAAATGCACACTAAAAAAATAGACTTTTATTGGGCTATGATTTTTTGTACTATTTGAGAGTTACGGTTTGAACACTTCCTTAACCTAGGAATTTATCACATAATTTAGTGGAATCCAACCAAAAAAATACCCTAAGAGACTAAATTATGTGAGGCTATTATAGAAAACCAAATATTCATCAATTGGTCCAATAATCACATGAGTTCTATTTAAGGAATTACTATATCATGACATAAGCTTTGGGATCAAACTTGGAGTTGTAACATTATTGTTATTTCCTACTTATACTCTAGCACCATACAAAGCATAAACAATCCCCATTAAATGTGTACGAATATACCCATAATGCCTAATAATGGCCATGCTAAGTCACACAAGATAGCACATGACATTTATGGTACCAAATAAAAATATTAATGTCAAAATATGGCCAATACACCTCGCATAAACATGCTCTGTTATCGCCAAATGATAATATTTATCTTGTCATGCACAATATTTCCGCTTACCTATATTAAAATCACATATTCTCTCAACACCTAATGTTTATTTGCATTGGAAGTAACACTCAACTTTATCATACAAAGAACATCAAAATACAAAGGACAAGGACTAGACTCTTTTATCACTTTTAATTTTGATAGATGTGTTTCCGACATTTTTGTTCTTGCCATTGAATGAAGGGTAGCTGAAGTTATAAAGGAAATATTGAGAAATTTATAGATAGGGGGTGATCTTCCTGAACATCTAAAAATAAAGAGCCAAATTATTCCAATACAAATGGAAGAAAACAATGGAAAAATCACGCTCTTTTTTCTCCTAAGGAAAGTTTTAAGACCTCAGGTTCTTATTGAAGGTAAAAAAGGGGCCTATCGTGCCCAAAAATACTTAATTTCTCATATCCAAGGAGCTTATCACGAGACCAAGGCCTAAGAACCAAGTTCTAGCAATCCCATGGGACCCCACTCATCAAATGATTTTCAAGTGGGACTGATCAATGATCTAGATCTCATCGCACACCCCACCTTAAAGATCAATGGTGGAGGTCATAACAAAGGTTTTTGTCAGAGATATGCGATGCGAGTTTACCCCAGCACAAGTTATCTCCCAGGGGCCAACGACACAATTGTCGTCATAAAAATGCAATGAGAGTTTATCCCAACATGAGATATATCCTAGTGCCGACAATGATGATGTCTACCACGTCAAACTTACACATGGAGCCAACCAACAACTACCATATGAAAAAAAATGAACTAGGAGGATCTAAGGAATTCTCATAGAGGTCTAGGAGGATCTGAAACACTCAAGAGCTCCAAGAAAGTCCATAAAATATCAAAATTTGACCATATCAAATGATCAGAAAAACATCATCATTTCACAGATCTATTCATCAACTTTCCAATGGCGCAAACAAGTCAAACAAATCTCATATGAAAATGTTATAAGCGGTCAAATTTCAGGTCAGTCATGGAAAAGTCACAACTAAATTCAAAGGATGATGTCATCATGGTACATGATGACGTCAGTAGGTGACATGGCATATGAAAGTACCACTGTACATGTAACATGCCATATTATTTGGCAGCTGACTGGGCATATGGTACAGTCCAAGTGGACCAATGGTTCATTGACACGTGGAAAGGATAATTGATGAGAGGATGCTACGTGGTAGCCTCCCATTGGCCAATATTGGTTAATGTTTTGTAAACATTATTTAGTTAATGGGGGTCGAACCCATGAAATCCATAACCCTCCAAGCCTTGACATGCCCGCCACAACCAATGTGCCACTACATTGAGTCTTAACCCATATATGACATAAAATATATTTAAATTGTAATTAATGTTCAATTGGGTTTCTAGAGGGATGAGGGACTAAGTCCTTGACCCTAGCCATAGAACTAGGTTCATTTGTATGCCATGTAACCACAACTATGTTCCATGTGAAGGTTAAATTTATATACCACAAATCATAGTTATAACATATGGTTTAATTGTTAACCATATAATAACCCAAATTTTGGGTCGTTTCAACCAACAAACTATATATATTATATATATAGTTGTAACAAATAAAAAAATCTTCCATATATTGCGGTCATTGCGAATAGAATCCCGAACCCGCCAACAATACCAGCGTCTTAGAAACCACTGCTAACCAAGTTACCACTATTGTCGGTTGGTTATAACTATATACCAAATTCTAATTAAGGAACATCCATTATTTGCAAAGGTCATTAAGGAGATCGCGCCCTATTTAATGGGAGAATGGACCAAGTCACGACACACATTACAATGCAAGAACACATGTCGAGGTTCACGAATTTCTATGCAAGGTGCATTTATGTGTCTCGAAGTGCATGGAAAGCTTGCTAAGTTTATATGTTGCATGGAAAAGTGTGACATAGGGTATATTGTCCACACATAGGCAAGTTTATACTCATTAGATTCATTTTTTGGCAAGGATTATGAATATAATTTTTTTCTGTGATCATAGACCATTTGTAAAAGTCTTATCTCATTTTTTCATGTATGAGACACATAGTCTTGTTATACGTGTAAAAAGGGATTTTTCGGCCCCTGTTCATAATTTGGCCGATTTTATACTCACATTTCTCATAATTTTGCAAGGAATTCAATGGTAAACTTCATTTCTGGATTTGAGCAATGGATTTTTGAAGTGTCTTCAAAATTGGGTGTTTTTCAGTCCATGCCGTAATGTAATTTGGAATTTGAGATGATGAAGAGAAATTTCAATGATTTAAAGGGAACTTGGAGATGAAGTAAAGTATACCATAAATATCTATATTTTGAGTTTTATTTTCTTCTCTATTATCTCATTATTCTTCAATTTATTCATTAGTATTTATGAAGTTTATGCACAAATAAGGATATTCACATTTGTTTTTGCAAATAGTCAAGAGATCTTCAGTTATCGAATCTGGTTGGATGTTTATTTGTATTTAAGAATTAATTGTACTTCTTAGGATTTTTGGATCAAGTTGGTATCAGAACTGGCTAGTATCACTAAATGGAAACTTTTCTATCAGAAGACAAGTTGGTATGAGAGTTGGTTTTGACGTGTATTTTCAATTGAATGCTTACGATGTCAAAATATAATCAAGGTTAAGGAACACTTGAAGGATTTAATCCTGAGATTGAACGTGTATTTTGAAGAAAATAAATGGAGCATGAAGATGTTCTTTCTGAGGCCGATAAGGAATTTCGAAGGATGTTTCTTGAGATGAAAAATTTGTTTAAGGAATTTTGGAAAGACCTAGAAAGAATGAGAGCAACTCCTCATCAAAATGAAGGTGGTCCAGTTGAAACGATGGTAAAATATGAAGAAGAAGGAGAAGGTGGAAAACCTTCAGGGTTTCCTCCATCCCCATTGTCATCATCTCCATCGTTGTCATCATCATCATCATAATCATATTCTTCCGATGGAAGTGAAAATTATTTTCATAAAACGAACAAGCATTCTAGGAAGTCTTCTCATTATCAAGATATTCCTTTGTTAAATATAGATGTAAAGTTTGTGTTTCCTACTTACATGGAGAGTTGAATACAGATAAGTTGGATAATTGGGTCAAACAGATTGAAGTGCATTGCAGGGTACAAAAAATCAAGCAGGATACTTCAAGGATACAATTGGTTACACTTTTCATGAGCGACACAACTTTGATATGGTGGGAAAGTCGGACAAAGACTGATCTTATTCAACATGGTAAAAATATTTCTTCATTGATTGAATTTGTTGTTGCATTAAGAAAGTAGTTGTATCATTTAGCTTTGTAACATCCATAGCCACCACAAGTTGGACGACGTCACACCACATCAACTTTTGTAGCTCAGATACCAATATGTAACGTCCCTAGCCACCCCAAGATAGGCTATGTCACACCACCTCAAATTATGTATGTTTGATACCGGAATGTAACATATCCAATCTCCCACTGAGTCTTGTTACCATCTTACACATGTTGTGAATCAACCAAATTGTAACAACCCCGGTGTTAGCACTAAATTTTGTCATTGTTTTGTGGAATTCCATGAGAGTAAATGGGTGGAATGGCTTCATTGGATATCTTAATCATCATTTACATGTGTTCAAATCATCAAATATCCAGAGATATCAAGAAGATTAAGAGCACCATTTGGTCAATATTTGGTAAAAACAAATGCAGAAATTTATGTAGGTGATTGTTTTGTGTTCATCTTGCACCATGATTTCCAAGAAAATGGAATCGAATCTCAAAATATTAAAAAATGGGTTTTTTCAGGAACAAAACAAATTAGGTGTCAGTTTGGCTATTTCCAAAAAAAGGGAACTATTTGGGAGCTACAGGCAGCGCTTTAAGAGTGAATTTTCCATATTTTTCATAATTCAATTTTTTTTAAAACGCTCATTCAACATAAGTTCCACCTTCATTCATTAAACCCAAATATTATATAATTATTTTATGTTATAGAATAGGATCGGATCCTTTTGTTTTGGATCTGAGTTAAAATTGGTTACTCTCAATCAAGCATTGTAATTTCTATTTAAGCGAGAATTGTGAAAGGAGAGAGGGATCTTCCTTTTTGAAGAATGTTGGGGTTCGAGTAGAAGAGGTTGAAAGAATGAGAACTAAGGAAAGAGTTTAATTCTATGAAAAAATCCATACTCAAGGACTTAGACATCATGAAGGTCAGATTGTGCATCTATGCATCTAATTTTTATGTCTTATTTGAATGGAATGAAAATTTCTGCAATGTGTTGATTTCCCCGAAGATTCAACTTCAATTATAGTGATGAGTTTTCTATTAATTACTTGTTTCTTTTAAGTTGCATTAAAGTATTTGATTTAGATTTAAAATATGATTTTGGATCTGAATATATTCTTTGTGAATGTATGAGTTAACATATTGTGACATGTATGCATTCATATATGTTCCTTGTTTGTCCAAATCTGATTGTCCATTATTTATGTGCCCTTTAGTGTGAATGCCCAAAACTATATGAAGTCATGTTGATAATTTGAGTATATGTTTGGATAAATTTTACTATATCTTCAACCTACTTGATCGACCTATCAAACCAGACAAACCATTGCAATAACTAATATGTTCTAGTGATCCAGGGGATAAAAAATGGTCAAAAGTAAAAGTGTTGAAATCACTTGAAAAATATTTCATTGTGTAGATATCATCCTCACGATCCCAACTCATCTTGAATGGGCTCAAACAAAGTCTACATGGAAAAGTTATGGTGTTCTATCCATTTTCCCAAATAGGCAAAATTTTGTTGATTCTGCAGTCCTTATAGGTTGACGTGGCAACTGAATGTACAGTCCATACATCCATACAATTCACGTGGTAGGGATGGCGTGGAAAGGACATGTGGCATGGGATGATGCCTGGTAGGATATTGGAAAACTGATTGGGCTTTTGATAGTTGAGTTGGGCGAATGGAAGGATGCCATGTGGCCCAACCAAGGGCTGCCACATGGCATCCCACTTACATGTAAAATGTTGGTTGGATTCCACAAGGGTTGAACCCATGACCTCTAGGACGAATGGACGTGCATAGGCCGAAATCACCAATCCACTTGCAGGGTGTTTCTTACCATATAATGAAAATACTTATATTTAAATTTGAACTCGAGTTTAGTCGGTGGTAAAAAGGGTTGGGTCTTAGCCCCATCCCATGGTCATAGAAACCAATAACAAACCACTACGGAGCCAAGGGAGAAACTGAAGGGGAGACGAACACAAGGGCGGGAAGTTAGCACTATACCTTAGACACGTAACCCCACATGACCAGGATTTTGAGGGGGTTGCCGCCAATTCTTCTAATCGCATGACAAAATATCCCACAATCTGAAATTATGCAAGGAAGCTAGGTTATGAGTGCATGAGATGGCTTTTGGCACCATGTGTGCGTTTTGGAGACAGATTTGGCTATAGGAGAAAGGATGAACTTCTAGGAAAGATAACTTTCTCATTTTTTGATCAAACCAGGTGAAAAAAAATCCTAAACATGGGTTTTTTAAAGTTCTAAAGCCATTGGAGCTGTTATTTTTTCCATTTGAGCATTGTTAAATCATTTTTTTCACATATTTAACACTTAATGAAAGAGGACCATTGGAAGATGGACTAGGAGATGTATCGAAAGAGGGGGTTGAACTCCTTTATCATTTGTTGTGTTATGTGTGCTATTTGATGGTTGTTTATCTCTGTTATTTATGAAATTTTAAGTCCAAATATCATATAAAAATCTAAGTTCTTTCAAATTGATGCATTTCCCAAGACACATAAAATTTCACTTGCATGTTGTACAAGCCTTCAATTTCAGATCAAGTTGGTATCATAGCATAGGTTATGGTGAAGTTTTGATTTTTTGCGAGTGTTTTTATGATGCTTACAAGGTTGAAGCTTATAAGAGGAAAAGGGAAACTTGTGGAGCCATGTTCTCAACTTTCAAGAAGGAGAACAATTAATTCATGTCAAGTTTCAAGGACACATTCACATGGTATGGCTCATGAGGAGAGTCATGAAACCCTCACTTATGGTGAAGAAACTTTCAGAAAATCCTTCTTTGATATGACATAAATGATGAAAGTTTTATATGAAGAGAGGAATGCCAGGTTGCAAGAAGAAAGTTGAAATACTCCAAGAGGTAATGAAGGTAATGGTGATAAAAATCCAAAAGGAAATGGAGGAAATGGTGACACTCCGCCTCCTTCACCTCCATCTTCCACTTCTTCTACCATTTCACAACCATATCCAAATTCTCCAAAAATAACATGGTAAAACTCCTCCACAAACGCCTTTTCTTAAGCTTGAAATTAAGTTTGAATTGCCTACGTACAATGGAGAGGTAAATGTTGAGAAATTAGATAATTGGATTTTCCAGATTGAAGTGTATTGTAGGATACAAAGAATCCAAGATGATGAAGCTAAGATTCAACTTGCTTCTCTTAGATTGGAAGGTGCAACACTCATTTGGTGGGAAGCCAAAACTCAAGAGGACATGAAGAAACATGCTAAAGTTTAATCCTCTTGGAATGATTTTATTGTTGCAATTAAAAGGAAATTTTTTCCATTAGCATACATGCAAAAAGCTATCATGGATTGGAAAAGCTTTAGGAAATCTAGAGGGAAAAATGTGAGAAGATACACTCGAGAATTTAGGAGAAGAGCTTTGATTTTGGGTATAGATTTATCTTCTCAAGAAAATTTACACAAATACATTGGAGTATTGAATAACTACTTGAGACACACAATTCTTACATTTAACCCTACAAATCTAGATGAAGTTTGTGTATACAAAATTCATTTAGAATAAAGAGGGAAGAATACTCCTCAAGTGGGCAACAAGAAGCCATTTTATAATGGAGACAAAGGAAAGACTAAATTGAAAGGAAAAAGAAAGAAGAATGCTTCAGTCAAGAAAGAGGGAGAACAACTCTCATGTAAACATTGTTCAAAAGAAGGCCATGATGAAGACCATTTTTGAAAAATTCATCATGAAATGAGACCCAAAAAGTTCAACAACAAAGGGAAACCAAAGACTACTACAATTGCACAACATGATTTAGTATATGATTCTGGAGATGAAACTAAGATCACAACCATGGGTTTTCAAGGTAAGGACTCTATTTCAGTTACTAGTTCTTAAAGTAGTAGCCTCAATGAAATTCAGCATGAAAAAGAAAGAATAGATATAGAAAGGGTTATTGAAAATCATACTGAGATAGATACTCTGTTTGATATTGGTTCACAAGTAAACCTCATTTCTGAAGACACTATCAAGAAACTAAAATTGGAAACTACTCCTCCTCCTAAACCATATCCTTTAGGTTGGATATGTGACAATGAAAAATTGCATGTGACTGAGAGATGTAAATTAAGATTTTCCATCACTGCAAACTTTATATATGAGGTAGATCTTTATGTGATTCCATTGGATATTTGTGGTATTGTTTTGGGAAGCCCATATTTATATGATAAGAGAGTCATCTTTCATTGTCATGAGAAAAAATATCATTTGTTTAAAAATGGAGTTGAGTACATTGTTAGAGCACATACAAACAAGTTGAATTTGTCACTTGTAAATGTTGTACAAATGAAGAGGATAGTCAATGCTAGTAATACCTTTGTACTCTTGATGATCAAACCCAAAGACTGTGTTGAAAAAAGATATTTCCAAGGATGTGATGCAAAGTTAAAATCTGATTTATATGAGGTTGTTGACTAATATGATGAGATATTTCAGGAGCCCAAAGGATATCCTCCTAAAAGAGGTATCCAAAATGATATCCAATTGCAACAAGATTGTCCTCTTACAAATATTGGCATGTACAGGATGTCAGGCATGGAGAATGTTGGAATCAAAAAATAAATCCAAGAGTTGCTTGACAAAGGGTTTATCATGCCAAGAACATCGCCATGTGGGTCACCAATTGTTTTACAAACAAATAAAGATGGTACATGGTGCATGTGTGTAGATTTCAGAGCCTTGAACAAGATTACAGTAAAGAATCATTACCATCTTCCTTGAATTGATGATTTTCTTGATCAATTGAAAGATGTTGTGTATTTCTCTAAGTTTGACTTGAGGAGTGGTTATAATCATACTAAGATTGTTGAAGGAGACACATGGAAGACAACTTTCAAAACAAAGCAAGGTTTGTATGAATGGATGGTTATGCCATTTGGACTTTGTAATGCTCCTCCAACATTCATGAGAGTTATGCATGATGTTTTAAGGACTTTTCTTGATAACTGTGTGATTGTCTACTTGGATAACATATTGATATTTAGCAAATCTCATGAAGAACATGTTAGGCATGTGAAACAATTCTTAGATGTCTTGAAGAAAGAAAATTTGTTTTTAAAGATGTCTAAATGTGAGTTTGGAAAGACCTCATTAGTTTATTTGGGACATATTGTTGGAGGGGGGAAATTGAAGATAAATCCCTAAAGGTCAAATTCATTTTAGATTGGCCCAAGTGCAACAATGTAACAAACGTTAGAAGCTTTTTGGGAGAAACCCAATATTGGACAAATTTTATTTCTAATTTTTCTTCAGTTGAAGCTCCATTACATGTTGTGACAAGAATTAAGCAGGTTTTCCAATGGGGAGGCAAGAAACAAAGAGATTTTTATGCATTGAAGGAGAAAATCAGTTCAACTCCAGTTCTTGCACTTCCTGATTTAAGACAACCATTTGAGATACAAATAGATGCAAGGAACTATGCCATGGGATCAGTCTTGTTGCAACATGATAAGCCCATATGTTTTCATTCTGAAACTTTTAATGGTGCAGTAGTTAATTATCCTACATATGACAAGGAACTGTATGCATTGGTGCGAAGTGTGAAAAATTGGAAACATTGTTTTTTAGAAAAATAAGCTAGTATTCACATTGATCATAAACCTTTTCAATACTTGCAATCACAAACTAAGCTACAACAAGAAAGGCATTTCAAATGGATGGGCTTCTTGCAGCAATTCCATTTGGTGATAAGGTATAAGAAACTCATTTATAACAAGGTTGTTGATATTCTTTCTAGGCCTATTATTAGTGCTTCAGTTATTCTTAAGCATAATTATATCATGCATGAGAGCTATGTTGAACATTATGCTTTAGGTGTCGATTTTAAAGATGTATATGAAAATTTATGTCAAGCTAACCAAGTAGATGAATTGGATTACCATGTACATGATAAAATTTTGTATCATCTTGGCAAGCTATGTATTCCAGAGGGTGAAAGAGTCAACATCATAAGGAAAGCACATTCTTCTCTTATTGTTTGCCATTTTGGTGTAGGAAAGATGGTGGAAAATATGCAAAGGTATTTCTATTGGCCTAAAATGAATGAAAGTGTATCACGATATGTAAGAGGGCGTTCTTTATGTTCTACAAGTAATCCTATAAACAAAAAGTTAGGATTCTATACTCCACTTCCAGTTCCTTCCCATCCTTTGGAAAGCATTTCCATGGACTTTGTATGAGGACTACCTATGTGTAAAATAAATCATGAATATCTTTATGTTGTGGTTGATCATTTCAAAAAAATGTGCATCTTAATTCTTTGTAAGAAGCAGGTTACAGTTGAGAAAATGACACAAATGATCTTTCAACATGTATGGGTACATTTTGGGTTTCCCAAATCCATTATTTTTTATCGAGATTCTTGATTTCTTAGGAACTTTTGGTCAAGCATATGGGCACTCATGGACACCAAGTTGAAAAAGAGCACAACATTCCATCCATAAAATAATGGTTAGACAGAAGTGGTGAATAGAAAAGTAGTACATATTCTTTGTGGTTATTGCAGCAAACATCCTAAGCTTTGGGATGAGCACCTACACTACATTCAACATGCTTATAATCGGGCTAAGCGTTCATCGACTCAAAAATATCCATTTGAGGCATGTTTTGTTTACTTGGCAAAATATCCTTTAGATTTTATCTTTGGGAACGATGTTTCTATTGATGGACATTATCAAATTTATAGAGAAAATCAGTTCATTGAACAAATTCAATTGGTGCATCAAATGGTACAAGAATTGTTGGAAAACAGTCAAGCCAAGTACAAGACAAGACATGACAAGCATCGTGTTGATCACAGTTTCCAATTTGTAGATGAAGTTTGGATTTACATTAGCAAAGAGAGGCTTAAAGGAGAAGGTAAAAATATAAAACCAATCAGATATGGACCTTTGAGGATTCTTGAAAAAATTGTTAACAATGCCTTTCGTTTGAATTTTTTTCCTTATATGCAAATGTTTGCAGTTGTTAATGTTGAGAATTTGAGATTGTATGAACCTCCTTTGATTAATGATCAGGGAGAGCATGCTCAAATTCCTTCAGTATATGACTTCTCGTCATAATATCTTTCAGAATTGCAATAGGATACCATCCTTGACAGAAATACAAGAACTTCAAAATGAGGGAATGTGGAGTCCCTTTGTGTTGGTCTCAAAGGAACAAATCCAAGAAAAGATAAATGGATTGAGGCTGGAAGGGTGAGGTAATTGTGTCCTCATATAGAGGTTGACTGAAATAGTCTTTTGGAGGTCCAAAATCTTCCCAATGGGAAGGAGTGATCCAGGGGATCAAAAAATGCTCAAAAAATAAAAGTGTTCGAAATTACTTGAAAATGATTTCATTGCGTAGATCTCATCCTCATGATCCCAAATGAAATTGAACAAGCTCAAATGGAGTTCGTACGTAAAATTTATGGTGTTCTGTCCATTTTTGAAAACACGGAAAATTTCATGGACTATGCAGTTCGTACAATCTATATAGGCTAACGTGGAAACTAAATGTACAGTCTGTACATCCATACAAACTACATGGTAGGGATTACATGTTGCTAACATGGAAAGAAGAGGTGGCATGGGATGAGGAATTGTAGGAGACTGGATAGTTGAGTGGGATTTTGGTAGTTGATTTCAACCAATGGAAGGATGCGAGGTGGCCCAACTAGGGGTTTCCACATGGCACCCCACTGACCTGTAAATTGTTGGTTGGAATCCATGGGGTTTGAACCCATTACCTCTAGGACGAATGGACGCGCACAGGCTGAACTCATCAATCTGCCTACGGTGTGTTTCTTACCCTATAATGGCAATATTTATATTTAAATTTGAACTCCAGTTTAGTTGGCGGTAAAAAGGGTCGAGGCTTAGCCCCAGCCTGTGATCACACAAACCAATAACAAACTACTCTTGCACCAAGGGTGGAACTGACAGGGAGCCTCCCGATAGGGGCATGAAATTAGCGCCATCCCTTGGACACGTAACACCATGCGACCAGGATTTTTGAGTGTTGGCACCAATTTCACTAACTATGCGCCAAAATAGCCCACAATCTAGAATTGTGCAGGGAAGCTAGGTTTTGAGCACGTGAGCTAGTTTTTGGCACTGTGTGTGCATTTTGGAGATAGATTTGGCTGTACGAGTAAGGAGAAACTTCTAGGAGAGATAACTTTCTCATTTTTTGACCAAATCAAGTGCAAGAAAAGCCTAGCCAGGGGTTTTTGATAGTTCTGAAGCAATTGGAGTTGTTATTTTTTCCATTTCAGCATTGTAAATTTTTTTTTTTTTTTTTTTTTCAGATATTGAACACTTAATGCAAGAGGACTATTGGAAGTTGGACCAGGAGATGAATCCTAAGAGAGGGGTGAACTCCTTTATCATTTGTTGTGTTATGTGTGTTATTTGATGGTTGTTTATCTCTGTTATTTCTGCAATTTTAAGTCCAAAACTCTTATAAAAATATATGTTCTTGCAAATTTATCCATTTCCAAAGAAACATAAAATTTTACTTTCATGTTGTACAAGCCTTCAATTTCAGATCAACTAGGCATTCCCTCCCACCAGTCAAAGAGCATATTCCAGCGCTAACATATTTTGGTGTTATTTCCAGGAACGAGAATTAATATTTTCCCTAGGTGTACAACAATGTTTAGATCCTCATATTGATGGTGAACAAGAAGTGGACACCTATTTGGCTACAAATCCTTCACCTAGTGACTCCATAGTGTAAGAATCCATAACCGACTCAACCGATCCAAAATTTCAAAAGAAACAGAATTCATCTTGTCTTGGAGGTATGCAATTTTTTATTTCTCTAATGTACCTTACTTTTTGAATCCTATGCCTGAAATAAATGAATGGGAAAGATCTCTTCCAAATTTTAAAGGAGAATATTGGGAATTTCCTGCTCATTTTTTTATTGGATTTTCATGAATGTATGCGACAATTTAGAGTTATCCACGAAGATGTTTTAATGAATATGTTCAGGTATTCATTCAAAGGAAAAGCATGAGAATGGTGTATATCTCTACCTCAATCCAACATTTCCTTGGAAAATGAAATTCTTGTTGTATTTAAATCATATTGTAAAAGAAAATATGCAATTGATTTCCTTTATGATAAATGTTGTGAAGAATTTCAATTGTTGCACCATTTCTCTAATCCCAAAATTTAGGATGATAGTTCTAGTCATATGCGTGAGGAGACAGTTATTCTAAGTGAAGGTTCCATTGAGCTTGTTGTTTCTACTTCTGGAATTGATGAAACTATGTTGTTACCTTATGATTTTCATGACAACCTTGTTGTTTTGAATCATGTTAAATAATTTTCTACCCAAGATAATGATCAATAGTTTCAAGAGGATTTTGTTTCCCCTAATCATTATGAAGCAATATTCACATGGAAGAAGAATTTTCTTCTTAACTAGTAGAAAGTATGTCACGTTCTTCAAGACCCGATGACAATCTACATGGAGTAATTTTTTTCAAAGGTCCCAAATGTTGCGGCTTTTGGCATATCTATTAGCTGCAGTAGTAAGTATAAGTTTTTCTTGGAACTCTTGCTACAAATGTCGCATTTCTTTTTCACTTTCTCATTCAGTTGCAAACAAGAATATTTTTTTGCCAAGCAAATGCTTACCTAGATTCATTGGAAGTTTCACATTAATTGATCCATGAAGTTGTTGTTGATTAGAGTAGGAATTAGCGTACCTAAATATGCTCTTAATTTGAGTATTCCATTTGAGTTTTCAATTTGTGGTTCGGTTTGGTGTGCAATAGGTTGATAATTGGCTCCATATCCCAATTGAGGCACTAGTACAAAGCCTTTTCAGTCTATAGTTTGATTTTTCAACATGTTTTTTTTTTTTTCAGTTGAGAGAATGGGTTTCAGTCTGTGTGTTCTTGGTGTCTCATGCAAACTACACCATCCCCAGTTGGATCCAGTTTAAGTAATAATTTTTGTCACTGTTTTGTGGAAATACATCATAGTTAATGGGTGGAATAGTTTCATTGGCTATCATAATCATAATTTAAAATTTTTCAACTCATCAAATATCCATAGATATCAAGGCAATTGACAACACCATTTGATCAATATTTGGTAAAGAAAAATGCATAAATTTTTGTAGGTGATTGTTTTTGTGTTCATCTTGCGACATGATTTCTTATAAGAAAACAAAATCGAATCTCAAAGAACTAAAACATGGGGTTTTTCAGGAACATACCAAATTAGGTTCTGATTTGTTTCCCATAAACGTGAACCATTTGGGAAATACCAGTGGTTCTTTAAGAGTAATTTTTTCTATATTTTTCATAATTTTATTTTCTAAAAAATGTCCATTGAACATAAGTTCCACCTTCATCCATTCAACCTAGATATTATATCATGATTTTATGCTATAGATTAGGATCATATCCTTTTGATTTGGAGCTTACTTTGAACTGGTTAGTCTCAATCAAAAATTGTAATTTCTATTTAAGAAAGAATTGTGAAAGAAGATAGGGATCTTTGTTTTGGAAGGAAGTTGGGGTTTCAGTAGAAGAGGTTGAAAGAATGAGAACTAAGGGAAGAGTTTAATTGTATGCAACATTCCATACTCAATAAATCATACATCCTGATGGTCGGATTGTGCATCTATGTATCTCATTTTTATGTCTTATTTGAATGCAATGAAAATTTCTGCATTGCATTGATTTTCTCGAAGATTCAACTTCGATTACAGTGATGAGTTTAGTGTCAATTACTTGTTTCTTGTAAGTTGTATTCAAGTATTTGATTCATATTTAAAATATGATTTTGGATCTGAATATATTCTTTGTGAATGTATGAGTTAACATATGGTGACACTTATGCATTCATATATGTTCCTTGTTCCTCAAAATCTCATTGTCCATTATTTATCTAACCTTCATTGTGAATGCCCCAAACTATATGAAGTGCTAATGATCATTTGAGTATATGTTTGGAGAAGTTTTACCAGATATTTATATTTTCAACCTGCTTGATCGACCTATCAAACCAAACAAGCCATTTCAATAGCTAGATGTTCTATGCATTCCCTCCTAGTAGTCAAAGAGCATCTTTTAGTGCTAACACCTAGCATATTACTAGGTCATGCTACTCTAAACTTTCACTATGTGGTTACTACTTTACACACAATTCCGTACAAGATCACTTGAGGTACATGCTCATCCAAATAGAGTCACACAACACAACTTATAATAGTGGAAGCAACATACTTATTTAACAAAATGATCTTATTCAATAGAATTAAATCAAACAACTATGCATAGTCACATACTGACCCAATAGTTCAATTGTGCACACAACCACCTGGGTGACAGGAACACTTCCCTTATTATTGTGCATGAGGTATAATTCCTTAAATACACACACACATGATCTCTATCCTCTCGGATCATATATGTTACGATCCTGTGCACCTAACCACTCAATCCTCTTCTTGATGACTCATAACCAAAATCACAAAGTTAACTTACCAGGAAATACTATCCACATTTTTCATATCCATGCACAAATACAAAAACATGATATAAGCACCATACATATTTTTGAAAACCACATGTAAACATAATAACAACATATACATAAATGATATAACATACAAGAATTGACCCATATCAAACATAGCTGAATATGCACACATGAAACAAGACAATTACATAAGGAACACTTATCTTAAACGAAAGTCGCTAACTGCGGCCTTCACTCATACATTCGTCCAAACCATACATTTTATTTTTCATAATCATTCAACAACATGCCATCCCCGAGTTGGGCCTCAAGTCCACCAAAAAATATGGTTCCTTGAAACAAACTATGGGTTGAAACTCAACAGAATTTCCTAGTCCTA
Source organism: Picea glauca (assembly GCA_000966675.3). NCBI lineage: Eukaryota > Viridiplantae > Streptophyta > Pinopsida > Pinales > Pinaceae > Picea > Picea glauca. The sequence continues at coordinate 432,341 of JZKD02S0779909.1, forward strand.
AGTGCCCACTATTGCATCTAGTCCACTGTCTCTCATTCCCCACGCACCTGTCACACCCAAGGAAGTGTTCCCCTTATATACTCATATGTTTTTTCATAGCCCACTTCCCTTCCTAGGGTTGCCAACAACAGGTCATACAAAAAGTCTCTGAGCCCTGTGACTAATGCTAAACACAGGAGGGAACAACCCTTAACAAAAATATCTCCTAGAGTGTATGCCCGCGGATATGAGAACCACTCCACAAAAACCAATCTCTCACCCATAGAGACTAATAAAGGTATTTCACCCGACTCTTTGACAAAGAACCTCTGGATACAACCCCACAACTCCTTACAAGCTTCTCTATGCAGATAAGGTTATAGTCATATTTTCCATATATTCCAACCCCCTTCTGCTAACAATATCTTGCAAAATGAATAAAAACATAATAATAATAATTATTTAAATACACTAAGGCCAAAAATATATATTTCATACCTTCTGCCTAACACTTTTCACCTTCAAAAGTAACTTTAAGCCACTTGGTGACATGTTCCCTATCCTTGGGAACTTGGGATGAAATAATATATCCAGATAAAATTTACACTTTTCCTGGAAACATTATTAAATATTCCTCGAGATTTATAACTCAGCCCCTTTTCCCTTTTCCAGTGGATTAGGCCCCCCATATCTTCTCTTTTGAGTCATTCAGTGCACAGTAATGCAATATTATATTAATATTCGTGATTATATTTACATGGATAGGTGTGTTTTCCTATCAGCATCTAGGATCACCAGAATCATATTCACACAGGCTCTCTGACCTCAATACATAAACATTCATTCCCATGCACTAACCCAACTTCGTGCAACATAGTGTAATGTGCGCACTTTCCTATGTGTGAGTGACACACAAAGTGTGTGCATGCTGTCTTTTTTAACACTTCTTTGTGCAATAGTATAATGTGCGCCACACCAAAAATATATGATGCTCGTGGCTGACCAACCTAAGTGTACATTACATTATTATTGGTACAAATCATCTCACCAACCTATGTACAATTACAAAGGATATTATATTAGGGACACTACAATCCCTTCCCCCTTATTTATGCATTGTCCTTGGTGCATTATATACACATGTACATACAAAATTTCAAAACTATTCAAAAAGATGAGGATAATCTGCTCTCATAACATCCTCTCTCTCCCAGGTTGAATCCTTAGGAATGTACCATATCCATTAGACCTTTAACAACTCCATAACTCGATTATGAAGCTACTTGACTTTCAGATTCAATATGCAAATTGATCGCACTTGAAATCCACCTTTTGGCTCCACCCGAATCACATTCCAATCAATGACATGATTAGCATCAAGTACATATTTCTTAAGAAATGACACATGGAAAACATTATGAATGCATAAGGATGCAGGAAATGCAAGCATATAAGCGACAGTACCAATACTTTCAAGGATTTAATATGGCCCACAATAGTGTGTTGCTAATTTAGAACACATTCATAACTTCAGGGTGATGTGCCTGGCCTTCACTTTTAGAAATAAATGATCACCCATGTAAAATTCCCCATGGGTTCCCCCTTTACCTGTGAAACATTTCTTCCCACCTTGGGCATCCTTTAAATTTTTCCTTATCTTAACCATCTTCTCCTCCATTTCCCAGAGTAAATATGGCCCAACTACTGTGCGGTCTCTTGGGTTATCCCAACTTATAGGGGCATTGCACTTTCTACCATAAAGTGTCTCAAATGGGATCATATTTAAATATGCATGATGCCTATTGTTGTAAGAAAAATATACCAAATGAAGCTAGTCTACCCATTTCAATGTCTTATCCAACACATACATCCTTATCATGTCTTCAATCACCCAATTTTCCCTCTTAGTTTGACCATCTGACCAAGGATGATATGTTGTGATGAAATTCAGACTTGTCCCAAATCCATTGAATAACCCTTTCCAAAAGTTCAAGGTGAACGTGGAATCTCTGTTAGACAAAATTTTCTAAGGTACCACCATGTATCTTAGCAACTTCGTGCATTTATATCTTTGCAGTTTCGGCTTCCTTGTAGGTTGACTTCACTGAAATAAAATGGGAAACTTTAGTAAGCTTGTCCACCACCACCATAATGAAATCATGCTTATTATCAGTCCTAATAAAATTTGTTAGGAATTCCATGGTGACAAATTCCCACCTCCACTCAGGAATAGGAAAAGTTTTCATCAAACCAACTAGATTTTTATGGTCAACCTTAACCTTATGACATTCAAGATATCTCACAATAAAATCAACAACTTCCCTTTTCATACCTAGAAAAAAGTATTTCTTCTTGACTGCAACAATTGTCTTTTGGTATCCTAGATGTTCGACATAAATAACCTTATTCATCTTTGAAAAAATAAGGTTCTTCAACTCTTGATCATTTGGCACATAGACTCTACATCTATACGTTAGGATCCCATCCCCTCTTAACTCATAACCTTCAAAATTTGGTTGTGACATACCTTGTTGTAAAGTCACACTTATATCCATATAACGCAGATTTGATTTGGAAACTTCCAAAAAAAAATCACGCAAATATAGATGGTACATGCTAATGGATATAACATACATTTCATGCATCCTTAATCTACTGATTATGCTAGCCACTATATTCTCTTTTCCTTTGACATGATTTATGTCGAAGTCACACTCACTGAGGAAGTCATACAAAGTCATAACATACCATCATTTTTCTTCACGAACAAAACCAATGCACCCCAAGGCAACACACTTGGGCATATATGCCCCTTCTTCAGAAGATATTCAATTTTCATATACAACTCCTTCAGTTCCAACATACTCATCCTATAAGGAGTCTCAGATACAAGTGTTTCTCCTAGCATTATATTTATAGAGAAATATATATCTCTTTTTGGAGAAAATCCTAGTATCCCTTTAAAAACATCCTCATACACTTTCAGTACTGCACGCTCTTCCACACTTAGGAATTTATCCTTAGGTGCCTCTTCCATGTGCACCGCAAATACTTGACACCCTTTTCTGCAAATTTTCTACAACTGCAAAGACAAAACTTCTCTAGTAGTCACAACTCTTATAATTACTTGAACTGATCTTCAATTTCATTGCTCATCCAGGAAAGTGAATTCCTTATTGTAACAATATAGGACATCATGATGTTCATCCAACCAATCCATACCAATGAGAAAATCCTACAAGACCAAAAGTATAATATTCAAATCATACTTTGTGTGTAGTCCATTCATCTCCAATGGACATGCCATAACCATCTCCTTGATTTTCCTTTTTTCTATTGTAGCTAACTACACCAACCAAGGCTTCCCAAGATTGCTTCTCGACAAATGGAATCGTTCCACCATTTTAGGATCTGGATAACTATGACTAGATCCTGAGTCTATTAAAATAGCAATGTGTTGGTAATTAATCTTACCTTCGACCTCGATCATGTGCGACTAGAACTTATCCTTCGTGTTATCTAGTGCGACGTAAATCCTTGGCACATTTCTACCCATGTCCTCCATTGTCGCAACTTGTTTTACACTATGTGTAGTCCTCTGCTTATCACTTCTTAGAGGGAAATCTATGCGCATATGATTTTCTCCACAACCCCAACACTGCATAGGATGTTTCCATGAGTTTTGTCCCACTATTTCCGACATTCTAGGCTCATGAAGAGTCGTATGTTATTGCATAGTATTTCTAAGAAATGGTGGCCTAACTCCCTTCTTCCTCTATTCCACCTTACTTTTCATATTGTCTTCACAATCCTTTTGGAGAGCTGGTCTTCCCCTTTTCTAATCATAAAAACACTTAGCGTGCATTATGGTCTCTTCCAACATTTTAGGGTCATCATATTGTATATTTTCATTGATAAATGAGGGAAACCCACTCAAATATCTCTTAATATTCACTTGTTCATCCTTGATAAAAGGCACATAATTCAATAGTTCTAAAAATATTCTTTCGTACTCATCAATTGTCATGCTCCCAAGCTTGAGTTCATAGAAATACTTGATTTTCCTTTCATAGCACCGCTTGGTTAAGTATTTATTTTTTAAATACCTCTTGAACTCTCTCCAAGTCACTTCCTTCTCATCAATGTGTTGTACATGCACATATTTATCCCACCACATTGACACCTTTTCTTTTAACTAATATATATCAATTCTCCCTTCTTCCTATGCATAATAGTTATGTATATGGAAGTACTTTCCCATACCCAACAACTAGGTCTCTGCATATTCATACTTCTTGTTCTCACCATCGAATGTAGGAGGCTTAATATTATTCATTTCCCCTTTTAGATCATCCACCCTAGTCCTTTTGTTATTCTTTATAACAGGAGATGGAATTGAGATATTGTGAGCTTTCCCGAAAGCATGCTTACCAGTACTTATTTATTCTCTTCCTTTCTCATCATGAAACATGTGACTCCTTGATCTACTTATCTATGTCTCCTTATCCATTTTAATTTCTATTTTTCCAGGCTCTACATCAATTTGACATTGAATTCATATTGTTATGCCTGGGCTCTCATAAGCCTTTTGTTATCATCCTTATAACTATAGACATCTTTCTATAATATTTTTATTTTTTCTACCAAGTTCATGCTCTCAACCTTGGATTAAGTACCATCGGCACCTAAACCGACATACAAATCTCCAAATTCATCATTAGGACTGTAATTCCTTTGCGCATATTCCCTGTTTTTAACCTTCTATACTGACTCTTTTCCACTCTAATCATAGATAACTATGCAAAATGTGAAGACAACAAGATTTTTTTTTAGGTGATTTCATGCAACATCTACATGAAAACTTTGCACCATTTTTTAAGAATCATTCCCTTGTATTTCTTGGATTATCATTCCAAACTCTATTGTGCACACCTACGCTTCAATATCTTTGTGCACTTCACAACTTGATACAACTCACCCATGGTCTTCCACGCAAACTATATTCTGTACTACTAGGTACATATTCTTAGTGAACACATCTATTCACGCTAATATATATCCCATTCAAGTCCAGTGTTGAACCAATGGCTTTGATACCAATCTGTAACATCCCTAGCCACCTTAGCTTGGTCCATGTCTGAGACGAACAAAGTTCGCTCACACAAGAATTATCCAAAATATTTGGAATATAATAAAGTAATCCATATAGGACTGTAAATAATAAATGAATAGATAAGATATAACATAGATAATTACAATTGAGAATGAGGGCTTGTTTATATACCCACGCAGGGGTGCCCTTTACCAATAGTCATGTCCTTTGAAACACGACCTTTCATTATTAATAATTATTATGTTATGAATATCTATGATATATGTATATTTATGTTCATAACATTTCCTTCCCCTTAAAAATGCTTTGTCCTCAAAGAATAAGCACTGAAAGGCTTCCCTTTGAACTTTTGTTCTAGCACACAACGTCTTCTCAAATATTCTTTGCTTGTAGTTGTGACTCTCGATGAAACAAGATGATATAACCTTTGAATTCCCAAACTAATGTGTTGCATCTTATGGGGAGTGATCCATCCCAAATCTACTTTCATTGGAATTGTTTGATGATTGATTGTTCCAAGTTGTTGATTTTGTCTTCGTTCTTTTTCAGTGTGGTATTTTATTTGTTTGTAAGAAGAACATTGCATATTTTCCTCTTTTCTTAGTCGTTGGTCAGGAGGACTCTTGTGATTTGGATGATGATAAGGCATCCTAATCTCTTGTGACATTTCCTTGGAATCATATTCTTTTGATGTTTGTAGTGATTTTTCCACATAAGCATTCTTTTGAATATGACCATTATTTGACTTTGTATTGGTTCCTTTTTCTACTATTGAGATTTGAGTGTCGGATAAATTCTCTATTGGATTAGTCATTGTTTCCTTGTCGATTAATGATGTTTTGCGATATAGATCTTCTTGTAAAGACTTCTTATCGTGCTTGATCTTTTTAACCTAAGGTAATAAATCTTGATTATGTCGTCTTAATCGTAAAAGTTCCTCTTTATCTTCTGACTTGTCATATTTATTTTTTTATTCTAGATTCTCCTTTCTTTCATCCTTTAAGATTTTAATTTGTTTGAGTAACTTCTAATTAGGGTTCCTTAGGCAGGAACTTTCTTCCTCTTTTTTGATTAATTTCTTTTTGAGACCTTTATTTTATTGTTCGAACTTTTGAAAACACTGCTTCTTCTCCTTGGACTTCATGATTTTTGCAAGTAATTTTTTATTATGATTTCTTCGGCGAGAAATCTCTTCATCTTTTTCAATGATGATTTTGTCATATTTTTCTTGTCGATCTTGCAACTCCCGTATTGACTTCTGGTTATATGGAAGGATCACTTCTGATATGTCCTTCAGGTCTTCTGATGATGGAGCTTCTGAAATTGACTTCATTGTAGTGTCCTGTAATGTGAATTTCTTCTTCTTATAAGAAAATGTTAAA
>JZKD02S0779909.1:454395-497868 GCA_000966675.3 Picea glauca
AAATCATCACACAAGATTGTTGATAAAAAGAATTACGAATTTCATTCAATAAACTAAGACAGAGTCAGTAGTGTTTCAGCAAAGCGGAATTCATTAAAAGCAGTGTTTCAGCAAACAAAAATTAATCAAAGCGTAAATAGAAATTGCACTAACACACTTCTAAACTAATGGGTGAATCTTGTGAAGAAGGTGGGCCCTCCCTTCTCACAAGATTCCCCTAAAACAAAAAAGCTAGAGAAGGATACTCAAAGAAGTCTTTTATTCATCTGTCAAAACATCATATTACAATCTGAAATGGAATACGTCCCTCTTCTCTGGAGCTTCTTCAATACATAAAACTTGGATCCTCGAATGATGATTTCCTCTTATTTAAAGAGGGAACCCCTTCGATACAATTGATCAAAAATTAAAGTGTATCTGAGTCCTATCTTTAGTCGGATCTACTTTCTAAACCAGAATAGGATGTCCTAGTCTCGCGCAACAGAATGCTATTACAGGAGCTGAATGAAGTATTATTGTTACGGTTGGTGTAATAGCTTCTTCTCGTTGTTGCTGATGTTGTTTCAGCATCTCAATTCGCAGGATGTTTCAGCCACGTGAATTGTGCTTTGACTATGTCGGCATTCTTGTGTAGGAGCGACAGTTATAGCTTTGTTGACTGCTGACTGTAACGGCTTCCTTTGTGTTTCAGCATCATCGGTCCTGGCGGTTTCCTCTTTGTTTCAGCATCTGCAACTCTGGACTGTGTAACAGCTCCATGTTTCAGCATCTACGACCTCGGACTATATAGCATCTCTGTGTTCAGCATCTGCAACCTCAGACTATAAGGCAGCTCCATGTTTCAGCATCAGTTCTGTGTTTCAGCAACAACGACCTTGGACAGTTCTGTGTTTCAACAATAGGCCTCAAATGTTAATCTGCAGTTTTGAACACTTATGCATTTCTAATCAATGGTCAAGTACGAGAGTGATGTAAAATATTATGCAAAACAGATTAAATGTATAGTAATGAGAAGGGACGTTGTATACCTTTGGGATGATCAGATAAAGTTATAGTATGAGTCTAAATATGGGTGATCAAGAGTATAATAGTGGAAAAAAGTGTAGGAAAAAAGGTACATTGTGTGGTCCTAACAGAGTGTATTCCCATGGGTATGAAAACCACTCCACAACCTCCAATCTCTCACCTAGAGAGACTACTCACAATCTGTCAGTTGAATCTTTGACAATGAAGCTCTCGTTACAACCCCACAATTCCCTACAAGCTTCACTAAGTAGATAAGGTAATAATCATATTTTCCATACAGTCTAAGCCCCTTCTACTTAGGACAACATGCAACATGAATAATAAGATAATAATGATAATGCCCAAAATACACTAAGGCCAACAATATATATTTCATTCCCTCCACCTCACACTTGTTGCCTTCAAAAGTAACTTTAAGCCACTTGGTGACTTGTTCCCTATCCTTGGGAACTTAGGATAAAATAATATATCTAACATTTACACTTTTCTTGGAAATATTATAAAATGTTCCTCAAGACTTATGACTCACCCCCTTTTTCATCTCTAGTGGAGTAGGTTGCCCATGTATTCATGTCTGATTCAGTCAGTGCGCAACGATGCAATAGTGTATTAATATTCATTATTATATTTACATGGATAAGCACATTGGTCTATCTGTGTCCAAGATCACCATCCTGATATTCACACCGGCTCTCCGACCTCAAAACATAAGCATTCATTCTTTCACACTAGCCCAACTACACGCAACATAGTGCAATATGTGCACTTTCCCAAGTGCATGCAACAAACAAAATGTGTGCACCATGTCTTTGTTAACACTTCTTGGCAAACTACTCTAATGTGTGCCAAAGAAAAACCAGATGGTCATGGCTCACTAGCCTAAGTATACATTACATTTATACTTGGCATCAATCACCTCACTAGTGTATGTACAATTAAAAATGGTTTTGGATCAGAGAAACTACAAGCTTATAAGAAAACATAAATGATTTCTTGGAAACATCTCAGAAAAGGAAAAGGGAAAAATGTTCAAGATTATACACAAGAATTAAAGAGGAAGGCATTATCTTTAGGAATTGCATTACATAGTCCTGAGACTCTTATAAAGTATATTGTTTTTATGCACTCATATCTTTTCCATACTATATTTATGTTTAATCCTACTAATATTGAGGAAGTATTAGTACAAGCTACTCACCTTGAAGTCAATAAAGGAAAACATGTTGTTGAAGATGAGTTAGAGGAGCCACATGAATTTGAGAAGCAGTCAAAGGGAGAAGGGAAGAGTAAGAAGACAACGATAGTGAAGAAGGATGAAGAGAGGAATCCTACATGTTCTCACTGTGAGAATAAAGGACATGAGGAGAAGCATTGTTGGAAATTTCATCCAAAATTGAAACCAGAGTGGGCCCAACCTAGGAAAGGTAATAAGAAGACCATGACAATAGTTTAGGGCCTTGGATCAGATTATGAGGATGAAACCAAGGTTAAAGACAAGGGCATCAAAGGTAAATATTTTGTTGCAAGTTTCAGTTAGCGTACTTCTTTTGCAAATTCTAAAGTAATCCCTGATGGAAGGAAAATAAAAGAATTGTTTCATCTACAATTTATCTCAAAGCACACAGAGATTGATACACTTTTTTAGAATGGATCCGAGGTGAATTTTATTTCATAGCAAGTTCTTTAGAAGTTTGGATTGAAAACTAGGCCTCATCTAAGATTGCCTCCTTTGGGTTGGATTTGTTATAATGCTTAGGTAAAGGTAACTAAGTAATGCAAGTTACAGTTCATGATCACATCCAATTTCATTGATGAGGTAGAGTTAGACGTGGTTCCACTTGACATTAGCACGATGGCTTTGGGAAGTCCATACTTGTATGAAAGGAAGGCAATTTTCTAGAAAGGACAAAATAAGTATGATATTTTTAAGGATGGGATTGAGTTCATTGTGAGATATCATTAGATGAAGAGAAATTTGAAAATTGTCACTACATGGGACATCCTAGCTAATGCTAGTATCTAGGATCCAGCTATATAGCCTACAGTTGAAAATACAATAGGTCCTTTGGTTGATGTTGTTCCTATTAATAAGAGATGATATGTCAATGGTTCATTCTGTTTCACATCTGTATATTCATTTTAGTTTTTCAATTTATTACTAATCAGTGGATTGTGGTTGGGTACTGCAACAATAAATGGTTGAGTTTATTAATTTAAGGGAATGGTTAACTTGATCAACAATGGTGTTTTAGTATTCATTATGATTTTGATAATCCAGGTGCTCGTTATCCAAGAAGGATGAATGATACTCCACAAGTGAGGCAAAATCATTCTCACTTGATTTTTGAATAATCCATACTTTTGGAGGTACAAAATTCCTACAGTGAGGAGGTGTAATCTAGGAGGATATAAGGAATGCTCATAGAGGTCCAAGATGATCTGGAACACTAACAAAGTTCCAAGGCGGTCCAAAAAAGCTCAAAAATTGACAATCTCAAATGATCGAGAAATCAACATCATTGGGTAGAGCTCATGGTCAGCTTTCCAATGACATAAATGGAAAGTCAAATAGAGCTTGTATGAAAACGTTATAAGCCATCAAAGTTTGGATCAAATAGGGAAAATTCAAAGGTGAAGTCAAAGGATGATGTTAGCATGGTACATGATGATGTCATCATGTGATGTGGCATATGAAAGTACCACCGTATAGGAGAAGAGGCATATCAGTTGGTCGTTGACTAGGCCTATGGTACATTCCAAGTGGACCAATGGTTCATTGACACATGGAAAGGATAGCCAATGAAACGCTACCATGTGGAAACATCCCATTGGCCAATATTGGTTAATGTTGTGTAAAATTTATGGAGTCAATGGGTGTTGAACCCGTGACCTCCATAATAATCCAAGACTTAACATACCTTCCACAACCAACATTCCACTACATTGATTCCTAACCCACATATGACATAAAATATATTTAAATTGTAATTAAAGTTCAACTGGGTGGCTAAAGGGTCAAGGGCCTAGGTGCTCGACCTTATCCCTATCCCTTTATTCATTTGTATGCCATGTTAGAAAAACTATGTTCCACATTGATGAAGACCCCCGAACCCGCGGGTCGAGGTCTGTGCAGGATCGATCTAATCTGCCCTTGAGTCTAATTGACTCTTTGATTTCCCCTAGGGGAATATCTCATACACTCATGGCGTATCCACAAGTCCTTATGAATTGAGCCTGCATGAACAAACACCAGGCGCCAACCCAAATCTCCTTGATCACAATAATTTCGCGCCCTTCGCTAATTCAGGACTTCGGGTCTTGCAAATTCATGATTCCTATTGTCGATTTTCTCGTCCCTCTACTGCAAAAACCTGAAATGTTTGGCCACGTCCTCCTCCACATCCATATCGCGTTTCGCGATTTCAGGAATTCTGAAACAAGGAACCCTTACCTCTTGTCTTCGAAATACTAAAATGTCGAACCCCAACGCATTCAGCAAAGACTGGCTTCCCTATGGGACTTTTTTGCCGATTCAGAGTTTCAGACTTCACGTCTTCATGAATCCTGATGCAATATTTCTAGCTCTCACACCTATGAAACCCCGAAACAGTCAATGAAGTTTTGACTCCGCCTAGAGACAAGTATGCCACCTATCTTTCCCCGCTGTCCTCTGTCTCTGACACGGATTCATTCCACCTGTCGCTCAAGATTTCCGACTTTTAGGACTTGAACGAACCTCGGATTTCGTCCCTCTATCACTTTTAAACCCCGAATTCCGAAATGGCACTTTCCACAGGGTCAACGAATAATAATTCTCCATTAGATCCAACGCTTAAATTCTCTGCAGCTCTCTTGAATCCTACAGTCCTCGCTATTTCGTGAATTCTCCATAGAGAATTTCGACCATTTGTTTCCTCCTTGACATCTCTTGTGAAATGAACCAGTGTTCTTCCTTTTGAACTTTACTTCTGTTGGATGACTTCGACCCTTGTCTCCCTTTGAAGTAGTTCAACCTCCATTCTCATTTGAAGTGTTCAAAGGTATTATCCCTCCTGAGCTTTCACTTACAAACTCAAACCTCCAAAAGGGTTCCTGCTCGCACTCCTTGCAGCAGACTTTCAAATACTCCTGGGTATTTGATCTTTCGACTCTGTGCACTCCCTGCAACAACAATCCTTCAACTCTTGCCTTGGTCGATAAGTTATATGCTTTCAACCAGCCTATGCACACCTTGCATGGCTTATGTGCTTCACTTACACTTCTGTTGGAATGAGAACAACGATATCCCTCCTGAGCTTTCAGAAATAAACTCTAAAACTTTGTCAACGCACTCCTTGCAGACATTTCACTCCACTCCTTGCAGGAACTCTCACTCAAGAAGAGAAACAATTTAAACTCAGTCTCTCTCTCTCTCAGACTTCAAACATTCAACATGAAATCCTACATACACACAGTATTAAAGAAAATGCATAACAAAGAGAATAATCAACCATGAACATACCATTCACCATGTATAAACAGAAAACATCATAACACCATGAAATTTGATTCAAAGCTTCATATATTAATTCAAAGATCGTGTACATGGATTCTTCTCCACAACTCTCTGCTACAGCTCTTTTCTTTCTCTCTATGCTACAATTAACTAATGATACAAAAGGCGAGGGTGTCTGTATCAGTTTTCCCTGCTGTTCCCAAAACTATCTAATCTATCATTCAAATCTACCTAATTTAATTAACTATGCATAAATGCCTTTACCTACTACAGATGATAGTGAATCGCTCATGATCTATTTACAACCTCCAAGATATAAATGCAAAGTACACATTTTTCCTAACTATTACACCAATGCCTTTTAAGTTCAAAATTCAAAACGGTTCTTATGAAAACGTGTTTTTTTCTTCTTCTGCGCATCCAACTATTTCTTTGGCCTAGTCGCGTGCTTTGGGCTTTGAACGATGCTCCTGCATCATACTCCCTCACTTGAAAATTTTCATGAACTCCTATTCATGAGCTGTTGCATGGTCTGTCCATGCTTCTAAATTTTTTCTTCATCTTCCCAACTGGCATCTTCAACTGGATGTCCCTTCAATTTGACCAAGTATTCAAAATACTCTTTTCTTCTGGTCTTCATGCTAACTCTCTTGTCAATTATACTTTCCATTTGTGTCTTTTCAACTATAGGCATTTGTTTGGTCCATTCAACCTTTGTTTTCTCACCCTCTGTTCCTGTTTCTTCAGCTCAGTAATTTTACAAATATGCAACATTGAATATCAGCGAAATTCCGATGCCATCGGGTAATTCAATCTCATATGCGTTTGCCCCAAATTTCTTCACAACCTTGCATAGTCCAATATTTTTCATCTTTAGCTTACTATATGTTCCCCTTGGGAACCTTTCCTTTCTCAAATGTGCAAGAATCATATCACCAACTTCAAATTAAAGTTATCGGCTGTGTTGATCTGCTCTGCGCTTATACTCTTGACTTGAATTCTGCAATCGCTTCTTGATTTGACTATGAAGCTCCTTCATTTCTTCTGCAAATTCCTCTGCACAAGCACTCCTAAATTCATCTTGTTCTGAATATTTAAATTCAGAAACTTCCCTTGGTTGCATTCCATATACAATTTGGAATGGACTTTGCCCTATGCTTCTATTGATCGTATCATTATAAGAAAATTCCTCCTGTGGCAGAATATGATCCCATTGACTGTGGTGTTCAGTCACTAGGCTCCTCAGCAAATCTCCCAAGATTTTGTTCACAACTTCTGTTTGCCCATCTGTCTAAGGATGATATGCTGAGTTAAAAGACAAACATGTCCCCAGCTTCTTCCATAAAGTCCTCCAGAAATGTCCAACGAACTTGGTATCTCAATCAGAAATGATACTCTTTGGCAACCCGTGAATTCTAACAACTTCCTTGAAAAACAGGTTCGCAATATAAGTTGTGTCACTGGTTTTTTGGCATGGTATGAAATTTGCCATCTTTGAAAATCTGTCGACTACCACAAATATTGAATCATAGATTCTATGTGTTCTTGGCAGTCCCAATATAAAATCCTTGCTCACTACGTCCCACGGCCTTTCTGGTATGGGTAATGGCTGATATAACCCTGTGTTCTACCTTTTCCCTTTTATGTGCTGACAAATCTTGCATGTGTCCACAAATTTCTTAACATCTATTCTCATCCTCGGACAAAAATATGAGCCATTCAATTTTGAGAACCTCTTGTCATGACCGAAATGTCCGACCAATCCTCCATTTTGTGTTTCCTTCAATAGATTCTCCCTCATGGAGAATTTTGGAATACATAGTTGATTGCCCCTGAAAAATAACCCATCCTGGATCATATATTCAATCCATTGGTTTCTGTCCTTGAGAATTGGATTCTCAGACGCCTCATATGCTTCCTTAAAATCTGGGTCATCCTTGTACATTTCTTGGATGTTATCAAAACCCAAAGTTTTGACTCGGAATTCCTGCATAAACAAACATTTATTTCTCAAAGAATCAACAACTTTGTTAGCAGTTCCATAAATATACTTAATCACAAAAGTAAAATTCTACATGAATTCAACCCATTTAGCATGATTTTGGTTCAACTTGTCCTGCTAAGTCACGAATTGCAAAGCGTGACTATCGTTGTACAAAGAAAACTCTTTAGGAACCAGATAATGTCTCCATTTCCTTAGTGGTTGTATGATAGCATAAAATTCTTTTTCATATGTTGAGTATTTAATCTTCGCTTCATTCAGTTTCTCACTGAAGTATGTGATCGATTAGTCGTCCTGGCTCAAGACTACTCCAATTTCAAATCCACTCACGTCACACTTGACCTAGAATGTGTTGACGGGAGAAATTGAACGTTCTCCAACTGGAAGAGTGGATCTGGTTCGGGGTTGTCTAAATAACCCAAGCCGTTTTGGATAACCCACCCTGACGGGTTTAGTGGCTCCGTTTGCCGATCTAAGTCCTAGGAAAACAAATAAAAACTACACTGTAGAACTAATCTAAAAAACAATAATTAAAGCTAACTAAATAATAAACCTAAAATACATATATACAATCTATTAGCTAAATTATACAACTATAATTCTATAAAATTAAAGGTTCAATTACCAATAGAATCATATCTAATTACAAATATACAATATTTACAGATTACAGATTTGTAAATGAAAACCTGCAAAAATCATTTGTAATCTGTCCTAAGACAGGGAAACTATTGTTTTTTTATTTTTATAATTTTATAAAAAGAAATTGAATAAAAACTATCTAAGATAAGAAACTAAAATAATAAATCTAACTACTAATCTGAACTACACATATATTTACCTAAACTACTTATATTACACTAACGAATTAACTATCACATGACAATAACAAATTGACCTGAAGTAACGCTTCAGGCTTGTCCTGTATGCAGTAATTGATTCAGTTGTTTGGTGGGAGAAAAGCCGCACCAGATTCTCCACAAGATTCTCATAAATGGGAAGTTGTTGTGCTCTTCAGATAAAATTACAGGACAAACAAGACATAAAAAATTACAACAATTTTATAATTTACAAATCATAGCAGTCAGATAAATCCTTGTACAAAATTTGTACAAATCAACTCAATTAATGAAAAAGATAAATATGTATTCATTAAATTGAAATAGAATAATTGTTGTATATTTTAAATAAGAGAGATCAGATATGGATAACACATTATATTAAATCACATCAACATGCAATGAATTACGATAGATAAAGTAGTCTATAATCGACTGCAAACTGATATGAATAAAACTTGAAACAAAAGTTTGATATATTGAAAGTGAAAGCTGTTGCAAGACATCAACTTTCATCTCAGTCTGAATCATAAATCCATAGTCTAGTTCTCCCACAGTGATGATAAATATGATGGGTCCATTACAAAAAAATAACAAGTATTTAAAGACTTCCCACAGGGTAAAACATCCTTGTGGGAATTATCAAAGCAGTTTTACAAAAAATCTGGGGATAATATCCCAAGTGCCTATTTCTAACTCAAGCTAACAACTTAGAATAAAAACTACATCACACAAATATCTCCTAAACTGCCACAACATGCCCAATTGATCATTGCAATTCGTATGTACCTGAAAGAGGACAAAAATAGACAAGTTAAGAGGATATTTTATTGATAAAATTGACAAAAATCTAATTTTTAAGACTAGCTACAGAATCTGGCGATTCTGTAGCTGGTCTAAATTGAACATAGAATCGTTTCAAAACCAATTCAAAACTTAAAGAATTAAATTCAAACTATTAAACAAATATTTGATTGCTATTTGAAAATCAAATGAATTATCCAAATCAAAATTCTATGCTAATTTGAGAGCAAACGAAATCATGGTCAACCGAATGGTAACAACGATACATGCACTCTGTTCAATTTGTTATCACCATTTTGGGGTAAACAAAATCGCATTAGATAATTTGACAGTAATGAAATAGTTTTCATGAACCAATTCCAATCGACACAAACTGTAACCGGTTAAACAAATCTTGCATATAATAATTTATGTCGCTTCAGCCATTAAAAAAATCATTGTCGAATCCAAACAAAATCAACAGGATCATTTTTCAAATTAATAGAACTATATCAAACATATACAAATGATCATGCTAATCATGGCACACAACAATCATTTACAAATCAAATCGAACAGGAACGAATCAAAACAACTTGGAGTCAATACAATCGTTATGAATCAACTCAGCTCTATGATTTTAGCAAATAGACGTTTTGTATAGGTCGAATATAATCAAAATCCAAACGAGAATATTGATTCAATACAAAACAAAGTTGTTCTTGGTAAATCGAACTTAACAGGGTTGTTTTGAGTCTATTAGGAACAAGCGAAACTAATCAAAATCAAACCAAATCGACTACCGAACAGAATTGATTCAAAATAAACCAAACCGAATAAAAAACCAATCAATTTCTTATACTAAGCTGGGCACGACAAAATCGCATAACCAAATCGTATCTACATTTAATTTTAGCAAAATGAATCTATTGTACAGGATGCGTAACAAAATCATTTTTTATGATTAAACTATAAAAGAATAATTTCGAATGTATTACAATGAACAGAGATAATCGAAATCAAAACCCAATTCATTATATTAATTCAAGCAACTTATAAAACGAAATTAACATTGAAATTCATACCTGAACAATAAGAAAAAGGCTTTGATTATGATGACTTGGAATTGACAAAGGTTGTTGCCGCTTCAACATTCCTGAAAACAATCGAACCGGTGGTTTTTTGTTTCTTTTCACTGGCTTGAAGCTTGTCCCTTTCTTTTGACAGCACTGTAACTTGGTCCTCTAATGATTTGATCCTTGATTGCAATAGGGGAACGTCGGCGTAATAACGCTCTAGCCACACATTACACTGGACGAATGATGCTTGCTCGGGGTTTGATATCACAGACGAGGGTTTGTTTAAATCACTAGGGGTTTCATTATGCAGCTTGATTCCCAGGTAGTTAGGGTTGTTTTTTAGGAAAATGGGTAAATTAGATACATAGTCATAGGGTTGCTTGGAGCATAGGACATGGGAATAGGGGTACTCTTCAGCTAGGAAACGCTCGATATCGGAGTCTGAGTCCTCGCTCAACACTATGGGCTTTTGGTCGATGTTTTGTTTAGGTTTGTTCCCGGCAAGTATCGATATCAATCGAGCATTTTTCTTCCCTTTACTGTTGACAGTAGGATTACCCTTGACTTTCTTACTCATGGGCTTCTTGATGACCTCAGTCTTGTCTTTTGTGCACGGTCTAGGTAGGGTATCGGGTAGGTCGACGTCAGGGCAATCCGAAGGTTTGACAGGGGGTAGAAGAATATGAAATGGCATGGCCGGTCCAGCCAAAGTCTCACTGACCACAACCTTGTCGATTTGAGAAGACTCCGGATTAGCAAAGCCATTTCTAAATAGAAAAGCTTGCCAATTATTGCCATGAAGGCTCAAATGGTGGATGACGATGAGTCTAATCAAGCCGTGGTGAAACAAGCTGCTATTATCCTTCTCGTGTTTGAATCTCTTAGACCTCTTGTAAAGACTACATAAGAAGTAATGTGGCATGTTCAAAGGATAGCCCATGAAATTCATCAATAACCGGAGGTGATACAAGAACACCAAGCCATACCAACCTTCACAGATCACAAACTGTTTCACAATTACCAAAAGATCATGCCACCAGGGTTTGAGGGTAGAAATAGGCATACCTTTATCACAAGACCCAACCTTTCATGATACAAATAGTAATGGCCACGAAACCTCCTCGACTTTGGAGTTTTTAAACCACCTTTCCCCTGTGGCTGACAATCCTGTAGCAGAGATTATGAATTTTTCATTGATCTCGAGCTATATGTCACCAATTTTAGCCCTGCACCCGTCAAAGGTGAGGGCGAATTGTTGGGAAACCGAAAGGTTGAAACCCTCGAACCTCTGTATAAACACCATCCAACCACTGTTTTCTAAATCCTTACGGGCATTATCGAATAGCAACAGAGCATGGCTACCGTTTGGATCTATGCACACCACTGGTACCATAGACAGGAGCACACTGTAGGCAGGGTGCAGGGGCTAGGGTTCGAACAGAGTATACGCAGGGGTAGAACGCTCACAGGCTTACCCGAAAACACCAGGGGTGACCCGGGATAGGGGGAAAGCATTAATGACAGAATGTGCGAAGGTGGTGTAGTTATTTCAGCCCATTCAAAACAGTCATTTCCCATAGTACAACCAATGGCGCATATAACGTTCAAACCACTATGCATATGTTAAAAATCATGCCAATCAATCAACCAATGAAATCTATGATAAGTCGACTAAACACTTGCACAAGCAATAGTCATAGTTTTAGCATAGTTTAAAACCAAAGCAATAATTTGAAATCAACATCAAGGGTTCGATCATGTGTTGTATGAAATGATTTATAGCAAGGGTCTAACCACAACACCAATGTATTTTCATGAAAACAATGTATCAAGGGAATCGATCAAAGGCTATAGAAATCAAACCATCAATAAATCAATG
Source organism: Picea glauca (assembly GCA_000966675.3). Taxonomy (NCBI): domain Eukaryota; kingdom Viridiplantae; phylum Streptophyta; class Pinopsida; order Pinales; family Pinaceae; genus Picea; species Picea glauca. Next base: position 466,499 of record JZKD02S0779909.1, read on the forward strand.
ATTGAATCACAACCCTTAACAAATCATCACAGCCTCATAAAAATGGAAATCATATTAACAACAGAAATGCCAAATGAGTAAAGAATCTTGGAGTCTTTCCAATTGTATAATGATAAGTAAATTGGAAACGCAATGAGCATAGAGACAAGAGTGATCATAACAATCCAGTGATGTTTTTAATATGACTTCGAAATCAAAGTTTTCACGCTTGCAGTCGTGAAAACGAGAACAAAGGTAAGTGTACGAACGCCCGAAATAATAATGTCGTTTTATTTAAATATTGTGATGCAAATCAAAGGTTGTGAAACACTGGTGTAGGCAGCTTATAAGGACAGTATAAAAAAGTGAATTGGCTGCCAACAATGGCGAAACACTAGTAGAAGTAGTTTTCTCTGCCAAAAGAACACATTCGGATTAAGATCATAAGAAAAATTCTAACTCTAAAATAACAATCAGAAAATCGTGTAAACATCATCATTAATCAAATATTCCAACAGTGTTTAAAGGATGAAAACTGATAACAGTCTTAAGACAAGCGAGCCACAATATTAAAGATAAAATCTCCAATATTGTTGACAGATCCAGTGCTGCCAGCAGGCATCCATAGCCTCGACAAGGTTGCCATTTAACCCACTCTGACATTCGTATCTTGCCCAAAAGTTCCAGATCAGAATAAAGGACATGTTACGGTTAAGAGGGTTTTTTTTTTTTTTATGAATTTTCATATACCCAACATTGCTTCGCTGCCAACGGGCCTGTTCAGTACCCCGACAAAGTTGTCTTGGCATCATGCATGCATTTACCCACTGCCAGCAGACCTGTTCAGCATCCCGGCGGGTTTACAAGCACTTCCCATAGATCTTTTATTGATTTATTTTATTTTTTAACGATATATAGTCGAGCGGGGTGACGCTGAAAATTATGATATTTTAACATATTTTTTCAGACCTCAACAGATTTTTTTAGAATTGTCCTTTATTAAGATCCAGAGAAGGTTTATTCACAGAACCAACTTTCTAAGGCAGGGAGACATCTTCTGAGTCATTCCCTTAAGGAATAGGGACAACGTAAAAAGATAATAGATGATCGTGACAGGATTTACTCAGAGATCGAAATCAGTTCACTTCTTTCAAACATCAGTTTTTTGCCAACACAAATGTAAATTTCAGAAGTATACAATTGATGTTTATACAATTTTTCAGCAGTCATTTCAGTGACAAATTTTTTTTTTCTTTGTATGAATAGTTCATCTTGCAGGTATGTGTATTTCCAAAAGAACAAACTAATAAGCGCAAAGGAGAAATCAAAACCAAAACAGCAAAAGAAAACAAAACAAAAACAAAATATGTACATAATATACAAAGAGTTGTCATCAAGCAAAATATCTTTTCAGGGCTTGGCCATTCACTGGATAGGTGTCAGGCTGCCCTTCTAGATTCTGCAATTGGAAAGAGCTGGGACCCAACTTCTCACCAATTAAAAACGATCCAAGCCATAAGTTTTGAAATTTTGCGTGCTCTCCATTTCCCTCATGTGGTTTGTCCCATTTCAAGACAAGGTCACCTACTTCGAAATTCCTATCAAAGGAAGAGTTAGAAACGAACCAGTTTTTGACTATTAGTTGATGTTGATCTAACTTACGTTTGGCTTGGGATCTAACCTCTTCTAGCTTCATCAAAGTGTTTATTCGGTTTTCCAAAGGGGGACAATCTTCTTCTTGAATTTTTTGTGATAACTGTAGTGAAGGAAGAAGAATGTGTGGCGGCAGAATTGCTTCTCTACCATAAACAAGAATAAAGGGGGAGTTACCTACAACAGTTTTAGGTGTTACCCTATCAACCCAAATCACATTTAACAGTGCATTATGCCAGTTTTTGTGATTTTCATCCACCGTTCTCTTGATGATTTTAATCAAGTTCTTATTTGTTGATTCTGCCAATCCATTTCCCTGGGGGTAATAGCTAGCAGAATACTTGAATTTAATTCCTAAAGTGAACTCACTCATCTCAAGAGATGAAAAGTAAGAAGTGTTATCGAATACTAAACAGTCAAGGATACCAAAACGAGTGATAATATTCGAATTTAAAAAGGCAATTACCTGACTGGTATTCACAGTCCTTAATGTGGTAGCTTCAGACCACCCGATGAAGTAATCTGTGGTTGTTATGATAAACTTATGTTGCTGAGAGGATGGAGGGTTTATTGGACCTATGATATCAAGGCCCCACTGTTGAAAAGGAGAATCTAGTGAAACAGGTTGCAAAGGAAAGGTTGGTTTCTGTAACCGCCCTGATATTTTTTGACAAATAATACACTTACGACACAAGGCATGGGCATCTCTAAAAAGCGTGGGCTAGTAATAACCGGCTCTCAAAACCTTATGAGTAGTGGTGTAACCACCGAAATGACCACCAACTTCTCCTGCATGTAACTCTAGTAAGAATTTTTCTGCTTCGTCTTTCTCAAGACAGCGCATCAGTACGCCATCAAAGTTTTGACGAAATAGAATATCGTTAACCAAATGAAAGGAGGCAAATTTTAATCTCAACGCTCTTATTTTAGTGGGATCCAGGTGATGGGGGGCTGACCCATGTTCAAGACATAATTGTATATCATCATACCAGGGACTGACAGATTTTTGTGCACAACAGATTGTATTTTGATTGTGCTATACTAGGTTTGACATATCGCTTTCTTCTTGTTGTCCTACTGCTGAATCAACAACTAACTTGCATAACCCTTGGCCTCTCACTATCTGAGCTAGAGTAATTTATATGTCATACTATTGCAAGGAGGTAACCCAGTTAGCCCTCTTTTCTCCTAGTTGTTTCTGTACTAACAGGTTCCTGACGGCTGGGTACGGGACAATGATCTTCGTCCTGGATTTCAAAAGATAAGACCGGAAGTGCTTGACTGCTTTGAAAACAGTGTAGGCTTTTTGATCTACCACTGGGTAATTAAGTTCAGTGCCTTTGAAAGCAGAGCTCATAAAGGCAATGGGTACTTCATTGTTTTCAGCGTTCTTTTGAGTTAGGATTGCAACATAGGAATGGTCAGAAGCAAAAGTGTAGAGCGTAAAGTCTTGGGAAAAGTTTGGGCTCATGAGAGAAGGAGTGTCTATTATGGCCTTTTTTATTTCATTAAAATCTTGATTTTCTAAGGGTCCCCAATGATATTGGGCGTCTTTCTTAATTAGATTTTGTAAAGGTCTGACCATTTCGGAGAAACTGGGGACAAATCTCCTAACAAAGTTTATCTGGCCTAAGAAAGACTACATGGAGTTTTTGGAAGTAGGAGGGGGAAGTTTCGAGATGACTTGAGTCCTTTCGGGGTCCATAATCATCCCTTTTCTTGACACAATAAACCCTAAGAGTTTACCTTGCTCTACTGCAAAGATGGATTTTTTAGGATTCAAGGAAATGTCGTATTTATGACATTGTTGTAGAACAGCTCGTAAATGAGCTAGATGATCGGTTTTGTTTTTAGAAAATATAGTAACATCATCTAAGTAAACTATGACGGACTGATTGATTAAGCCTCAGAAAGCGATGTCCATCACTCTCTGGAAAGTGGCACCGACATTAATCAATCCAAAGGGCATTTTCCTGTAAGCGTAGGTGCCCCATGGGGTGTGGAAGGTAGTTTTAAGTTGGTCTGGACGAGACATCAGGACATGGTTGTACCCCAAGAAACCATCCAATAAGGATATCCTCTTAGAACCAGATACCTGTTGAAGGATCTATTCCATGGGCGGGACAGGGTAGTTGTCTTTATCAAACACTCTGTTAAGGTTTCGAAAATCGAAGCATAGTCATATTTCCCCACTTTTCTTCCAGACAAGGACAAGGTTAGAAACCCATTGAGTGTGCCTAACAGGTAAAATTATCTTAGCATTCAGGAGTTTATTTAATTCTTTTTTGATGGTCGGTTCAAGATTAGGGTGCATTTTTCTCAGTTTTTGTTGAAAGGGTAAGGTTTGGGGTTTCATAGGAATGACATGTTGTATGATGTTAGGGTCAAAAGTTTTGAGGTCATCATACGTCCACGCAAAGACATATTTAAATTATTTGAACAATTTAATAAATACATCTTTTTCTTGTTCAGAACATCCTACCCCTAGATTAATGCACTGTGGATTGTCATCAGTTTCTAAGTTTAGTTTTTCATAACTATTGGTTTTACAGTTGACCTCTTTTTTGAATTTATCTTGAAGATCATAAAATTTCTCTAATCTAACTACAGATTTAGGGATAGAATTTTCCATGTCCGATGAAGATTCAGGAGTTCTCGGATCTGGTATTACCGTGAAATCATGCAAATTGTCGTCATGAGTGCATTCGTCAATCACCGCGCCTTGAAAAGTTTCTTCCATATGCAGGAAGCTAATAATCTGTTGATCGTCGTTGAAGACTCTCCAGTTCGTGATGTTGTCAGGAACGGATGGCTTGAATAATAGTTTGATGGAGAATGCATCTGGAGACAAGCCTTCTGTAGGAAAGAGTTTAGAAGCTACGTTAGCTAATAGATCTGCTTCAAAATTATTCAATCTAGGAATAGAATTTACATTGAAAGTAGAAAAATTATTCATTAAATTCCATACCTCGGATTGGTAGCTTTTAATATGAGGAGACAGACAATGGATAAAATCTCTCACCTTTCTAACCACGATTTCGGAATCGCCAAAAACGACCAGATTTTGAATGTTCATGTCTAAAGATTTTCTGAGACCTTGTAGTAAAGCCTCATATTCTACAGTGTTATTAGTATATTCAAATTCTAACCTACATGCAATCAGAGTTTTGTTACCTGTCGAATCGATAATAACGCAACCTACACCTGCTCCTTCTTTGGACTTTGACCCGTCAAAATAAAGAGACCAAATTTGATTTTTATCGGGTGCATCAGACCATTGTGTAGAGGCTGCTATCTGTGCATATGCTACAATCTTGGATTGTTGTTATGGGTTGGTGATAGATGAAGCTTCAGCCATGAAATTGCCAAAAAAGGTATCCATCCCTTGTACTTCGGGTGAATCAACAGAAGGTGTAAATGGCTCATTTGGATGATTCAAATCGGTGACCGTGAACTTAAGTTAGCGTTCACGATTTACCTTGATCTTGTTGGGCTTGCCATTCTTTGGAAGCCATAGGTGAGACTAGTCTGTCGTGAAATAGACGTGTAGCTGCTTCGACCATTCCCTGTTTAAAAACATACCATATACTTCTGGAATATCCACAACAATAATATCAATGACTTGATGAACTTTGGGGTTAGACGATAATCTTATAAGCACATTCTTTAATTCGCCTATGACCTTAACATTAGTTCGATCAAGATGGATGATTTTTAAGGTGGATGGTTCAAATTCAGCGTTAATCTTTTGACACACAAACCATGGCATCACATTGGATGATGCTCCTGATTCTACCATACAATTGTGCATGTTTCTATTAAATATTTTGAAAGTTAACAAAAATGGAGGTACATTTTTGCAAGTACTAAGGGTGGTAGTTTTTGGCCTTTTACTCGCAGTTTCTAAAGCTAATTTATCTACATTATTTACATTATTTACATTATTTACAGGAAGGCTTCCTTTGTCTTGAGGATCATGATTATTTTTAGTGGAAGTCTTCTGAGGAACTTTATTCTGCACAACCTTGCCATTTTTACCATTCTCTGCTATATTTTGTAACATTTTTTGTAGCAAGAATGGAAATTTCAATAACTCATAAACAGAAATGTTAGCCCTTAAATTTTTAAGATCTTCAACTAAATCATAATCTAAGTTGGGTTTTACATGACTCTGTTTAGTCTCAGCTGGTTTAGATTGCTTTGGAGGCGAAGTCGTAGTGTTTTCGAAAGAAGGTTTGGTTGTTATCTTACTCCTAGTATTATAAGGATGTACTGTCTCGAAGTTAGATTGAAAGATGCTATCCGAGAAGTGTCCAAAAATATTTAGAGAAGACTCTTCTTCTTGAACTGTCTCTTGTTCAACTACCTCCTCAGGAATCTCAAGAGGTATCAAGTTATCCTGGGATTCTAGAATTGTTTGAAGGGCGTGTTGCAGACTTTCTAGATTAAGGCCTTCAGTATTTGGATTAGGTCGGTTGGTTGGGAAAGGCTTCCTGAATAGGGGCTTGTAGGGCCCTTTTATCATGGAAGCTTCTTCGGTCGTCCTTTTCAAATCTATAACTTGATTTGACAGTTTTTGAACGAATTTAGTCAAGTTTTCTAAATCAGAGATTTCAGGTTATGTTTTACTTTGAGTAGGTCTAGGAAGGATTTTGATCTTCTTTTTGGAATATGAACTAGTCTCTATTTCATTGATAGTAGTGTCTTTTAGACTAAGTATGTATTTTTCAATCCGGTTGGCCTCTTCAAAAGCCTTGAGAAACGTGGATTTATTAGATCGTTTAACCCAAATAGCTATACTTTGATGCAAGACTTTAGTATAGTATGCTATGATAATATTCTTGGCAGGCATCGAATCCGCGGGGATTCGATTTTTAAGTGTTAAGAATCTTTGATTAAAGTCCTTAATTTTCTCTTTTGGGTTCATTCTTAAGTTAGAGAGCTCAATGACTAGGACTTCCTAAGGCTTACTGTCTTCGAATTTTTCCAAGAAGCAGGATTCAAACTTTTCCCAAGACGCAATGGTATGGGGTTGTTGGGAAAAGTACCATGTAGATCCATTTCCCTCGAAAGTATAGGGGAACAACCTACATACTACGACTTCATGCTTGACATTGCGGAGTCTTATGGCTAACATAAATTTTTTAATGTGATCTTCAACGATCTGTTTAGAGTCAGGGTCAAACTTGGGAAGCCACTTCTTCGGATGTTTGGGTAAGGGATGTTGATATCCAGGTACGGCTACTGCATCCTGGTCGAGCCAAGGTCTAGTAGGATTGTTCTGGTTAGCCATTGGTGTAGTCGGTGTGGAAGGCCGCGAAGGGGAACTCCCTTCGTCAGAAGAGTCTCCTCCCGAATAAGAAGAGGATGATGGGGGTGGTGAGGGAGGTATTCCAGATCCTCCTATAGCAGGAGTGAGGATTGGATCTGTAGGGTTCACAGTGAGGTTAGTGCCTCCTAGTTGTTCTCTGATATCAAAGAAATCTAGAGGTTGGTCCAAAGGTCGATTTGGTTGCCTCAAATGGGCTAAGGCACTATGTGTTCTTATGAGAGATTGGCGGACAATCTCTTATATGTCACCCCCTGTAGGATTTGGGGTCGTTGGCTCAACTATGATCCATGGATCATCATTTGATGTGGTTGTTGTTTGAGGAGGAATGTTATCGTTCAAATGACTTCTTGTCACTATAGGTGAGAGATTAGGTGGTGGAGGAGTCTTACGACTTCCTCGTGCCATTAATAAATTTCAGGCCCTCCTTCTAGCGTCATTTGTTGACGGGCGAAATTGAACGTTCGCCAACTGGAAGAGTGGATCCGGTCCGGGGTTGTCTAAATAACCCAAGCCGTTAGGGATAACCCACCCTGACAGGTTTAGCGACTCCGTTGGCCGATCTAAGTCCTAGGAAAACAAATAAAAACTACACTATAGAACTAATCTAAAAAACAATAATTAAAGCTAACTAAATAATAAACCTAAAATACATATATACAATCTATTAGCTAAATTATACAACTATAATTCTATAAAATTAAAGGTTCAATTACCAATAGAATCATATCTAATTACAAATATACAATATTTACAGATTACAGATTTGTAAATGAAAACCTGCAAAAATCATTTGTAATCTGTCCTAAGACAGGGAAACTATTGTTTTTTTATTTTTATAATTTTATAAAAAGAAATTGAATAAAAACTATCTAAGATAAGAAACTAAAATAATAAATCTAACTACTAATCTGAACTACACATATATTTACCTAAACTACTTATATTACACTAACGAATTAACTATCACATGACAATAACAAATTGACCTGAAGTAACGCTTCAGGCTTGTCCTGTATGCAGTAATTGATTCAGTTGTTTGGTGGGAGAAAAGCCGCACCAGATTCTCCACAAGATTCTCATAAATGGGAAGTTGTTGTGCTCTTCAGATAAAATTACAGGACAAACAAGACATAAAAAATTACAACAATTTTATAATTTACAAATCATAGCAGTCAGATAAATCCTTGTACAAAATTTGTACAAATCAACTCAATTAATGAAAAAGATAAATATGTATTCATTAAATTGAAATAGAATAATTGTTGTATATTTTAAATAAGAGAGATCAGATATGGATAACACATTATATTAAATCACATCAACATGCAATGAATTACGATAGATAAAGTAGTCTATAATCGACTGCAAACTGATATGAATAAAACTTGAAACAAAAGTTTGATATATTGAAAGTGAAAGCTGTTGCAAGACATCAACTTTCATCTCAGTCTGAATCATAAATCCATAGTCTAGTTCTCCCACAGTGATGATAAATATGATGGGTCCATTACAAAAAAATAACAAGTATTTAAAGACTTCCCACAGGGTAAAACATCCCTGTGGGAATTATCAAAGCAGTTTTACAAAAAATCTGGGGATAATATCCCAAGTGTCTATTTCTAACTCAAGCTAACAACTTAAAATAAAAACTACATCAAACAAATGTCTCCTAAATTTCCACAACATGCCCAATTGATCATTGCAATTCGTATGTACTTGAAAGAGGACAAAAATAGACAAGTTAAGAGGATATTTTATTGATAAAATTGACAAAAATCTAGTTTTTAAGACTAGCTACAGAATCTAGTGATTCTGTAGCTGGTATAAATTGAACATAGAATCGTTTCAAAACCAATTCAAAACTTAAAGAATTAAATTCAAACTATTAAACAAATATTTGATTGCTATTTGAAAATCAAATGAATTATCCAAATCAAAATTCTATGCTAATTTGAGAGCAAATGAAATCATGGTTAACCGAATGGTAACAAAGATACATGCACTCTGTTCAATTTGTTATCACCATTTTGGGGTAAACAGAATCGCATTAGATAATTTGATAGTAATGAAATCATTTTCATGAACCGATTCCAATCGACACAAACTGTAACCGGTTAAACAAATCTTGCATACAAGAATTTATGTCGCTTCATCCATTAACAAAATCATTGTTGAATCCAAACGAAATCAACAGGATCATTTTTCAAATTAATAGAACTATATCAAACATGTACAAACGATCATGCTAATCGTGGCATGCAACAATCATTTACAAATCAAATCGAAACAACTTGGAGTCAATACAATTGTTATGAATCAACTTAGATCCACTATTTTAACAAATAGACGTTTTGTACATGTTGAATGTAATCAAAATCCAAACGAGAATATTGATTCAATACAAAAGAGAGGTGTTCCTGGTAAATCAAAGTCAACGGTTTTTTTTGAGTCTATTAGGAACAAACGAAACTAATCGAAATCAAACCAAATCGACTATCGAACATAATTGATTCAAAATAAACCAAATCGAATCAAAAACCAATCCATTGCTTATACTAAGCTGGGCACGACAAAATCACATAACTAAATCATATCTACATTTAATTTTAGCAAAATGAATCTACTATACAGGATGCGCAACAAAATCATTTTTGATGATTAAACTATAACATAATCATTTCGAACGTATTACAATGAACAGAGCTAATCGAAATCAAAACCCAATTCGTTATATTAATTCAAGCAACTCATAAAATGAAATTAACATTGAAATTCATACCTAAACAATAATAAAAAGGCTTCGATTATGATAACTTGGAATTGACGAAGGTTGTTGTCGCTTCGACATTCCTGAAAACAATCGAACCAATGCTTTTCTGTTTCTTTTCACTAACTTGAAGCCCGCCCCTTTCTTTTGACAGCACTGTAACTTGGTCCTCTAATGATTTGATCCTTGATTGCAACAGGGGAACATCGATGTAATAACACTCTAGCCACACATTACACTGGACACATGATGTTTGCTTGGGGTTTGATATCATAGGCAAGGGTTTGTTTAAATCACCAGGGGTTTCATTATGCAGCTTGATTCCCGGGTAGTTAGGGTTGTTTTTTAAGCAAGGGGGTAAATTAGATACATAGTCATAGGGTTTCTTGGAGCATAGGCCATGGGAATAGGGGTACTCTTCAGCTAGGAAATGCTCGATATCGGAGTCCGAGTCCTTGCTCAACACTATGGGCTTTTGGTCGATGTCCTGTTTAGGTTTGTTCTGGGAAAGTCTTGATATCAATCGAGCATTTTTCTTCCCTTTACTATTGACAGCAGGATTAACCTTGACTTTCTTACTCACAGGCTTCTTGAAGACCTCAGTCTTGTCTTTTGTGCACGGGATAGGTAGGGTATCGGGGAGGTCGACGTCGGGGCAATCCGAAGGTTCGACAGTGGGTAGAAGAATATGAAATGGCACGGCCGGTCCAGCCAAACTCTCACTGACCACAACCTTGTCGATTTGAGTAGAATCTGGATTAGCACATCCATTTCTAAATAGAAAATCTTGCCACTTATTGCCATGAAGGCTCAAATGGTGGACGACAATGAGTCTAATCAAGCCATGGTGAAACAATCTGCTATCAACCTTCTCGCGTTTGAATCTCTTAGACATCTTGTAAAGACTACGTAAGAAGTAATGTGGCATGTTCAAAGGATAGCCCATGAAATTCATCAATAACCGGAGGTGATACAAAAACACCAAGCCATACCGACCTTCACAGGTCACAAACTATTTCACAATTACCAAAAGATCGTGCCACTGGGGTTTGAGGGTAGAAATAGGCATACCTTTATCACAGGACCCAACCTTTTGTGATATGAATAGTAATGGCCACGACACCTCGTCGACTTTGGAGTTTTTAAACCACCTTTCCCCTGTGGCTGACAATCCTGTAGCAGAGCTTATGAATTTTTCATTGAGCTCGAGTTGTATGTCACCGATTTTAGCCCTGCACCCGTCAAAGGTGAGGGAGAATTTTTGGGCAACCGAAAGGTTGAAACCCTCGAACCTCTGTATAAACACCAGCCAACCACTGTTTTCTAAATCCTTACGGGCATTATCGAATAGCAACAGAGCTTGGCTATCGTTTGGCTCTATGCACACCACTGGTGCCATAGACAGGAGCACACAGTAAGTAGGGTGCAGGGGCTAGGGTTCGAATAGAGTATACGCAGGGGTAGAATGCTCACAGGCTTACCCGAAAACACTAGGGGTGACCCGGGATAGGGGGAAAGCATTAATGATAGAATGTGCGAAGGTGGTTTAGCTATTTCGGCCCATGAAAAATATAGTCATTTCCCATAGTACAAACGACGATGCATATAATGTTCAAACCACTATGAATATGTTAAAAACCATGCCAATCAATCAACCAATGAAATCTATGATAAGTTGACTAAACACTTGCGCAAGCAATAGTCATAGTTTTAGCATAGTTTAAAACCAAAGCAATAATTTGAAATCAACATCAAGGGTTCGATCATGTGTTGTATGAAATGATTTATAGAAAGGGTCTAACCTCAACACCAATGTATTTTCATGAAAAAAATGTATCAAGGGAATCGATCAAAGGCTATAGAAATCAAAGCATCAATAAATCAATGATTGAATCACAACCCTTAACAAATCATCACAGCCTCATAAAAATGGAAATCATATTAACAACAGAAATGCCAAATGAGTAAAGAAGCTTGGAGTCTTTCCAACTGTATAACAATAAGTAAATTGGAAACGCAATGAGCATAGATACAAGAGTGATCATAACAATCCAACGACGTTTTTAATATGACTTCGAAATCAAAGTTTTCACGCTTGCAGTCGTGAAAATGAGAACAAAGATAAGTGTACGAACGCCCGAAATAATAATGTCATTTTATTTAAAGATTGTGATGCAAATCAAAGGTTGTGAAACACTGGTGTAGGCAGCTTATAAGGACAGTATAAAAAAGCGAATTGGCTGCCAACAGAACGTCTTGTTAAAGTCTGGAAAAACCAAAATTGGTTGCTCCATGATATTTTTCTTCAGTAGATTGAAACTCTTCTCTGCTTCTTTTGTCCAGTGAAAAGACTTATGTCTTTTATTCACCATGACCATCATCGGTGCGCTAATCCCACTGAAATTTCGGATGAATTTCCTGTAGAAACTACCTAAACCATGGAATCTTTGAACTTCAAACACACTTTTCGGTGATGGCCAATTCTTAATCGCCTCTACCTTATCCAAATCTATTTTCAGCTCATTCGCAGAGATAAAAAAACCCAAATAAATGAGTTATGTCCTCATAAATGATGATTTCCTCATGTTTATCAGCAACTTCTCTTGTTGTAATCTCCTTATCACTGCAACTAAATTCTTCAAGTGTTCTGCTTCTGTCTTGCTAAAAATTAATATATCATCAAGATATACAATGACAAATTTCCCAATGAATTCCTTCAGGACTTCATTCATCAGCCTCATGAAAGTACTGGGTGCATTTGTTAAGACAAATGGCATGACAAGCCATTCATACAGCCCCTCATTCATCTTGAATGTTGTCTTCCATTCGTCACCTTCTCTCATTCGAATCTGATGATACCCACTTTTCAAATCAATCTTTGAAAAAAATCTTTCTCCACTCAAGCAATCCATCAAGTCATCCATCCTTGGTAATGGAAATCTATATCTGATGGTAATATTATTGATTTCCCTTGATTCCATACACATTCTCCAACTTCGATCTTTCTTTGGGCTGAGCACTGTTGGAACAACGCATGGACTCAATCTCTCTCTAATCAATCCCTTGTCCATCAAATCCTGGACCTGTCTCTTGACTTCTTCATTCTCATGCAGCGTCAATCTATACACAACTTTGTTTGGTAAACTGGCTCCAGGTATAAGATCAATGTGATGGCTTATACTCCTGATCAATGGCAATGAACAAGTTAGTTCATCCACTACTATATCAACAAACTCTTCTAGCAACTTCTAGATTTCCTCTGGTAAATCATCCACTCTGGTACTGGTCAAGAAAATTATAGGCTTCCTGACCACAACAAATTATGTGTCTTCCTTCTTCTTAACCTCCTTAAGAAGTTCCTTCCCACTCATGAGAAGTACAGTGTTACTTATTTCTAGTTTCACTTCTTTATCCTTAATCAGCAACAACATGTGAGTTCTACCATTCTTCTCCAGGGTGTATGTGTTATTTCTCCCATCATGAATCACATTTCTGTCATATTTCCATGGTCTACCCAGTAATAGATGACAAACATCCATGGGAATGATATCACATAATATTTCATTCTTATATCCCCCTATTTTAAATTCAACTAAACATTGTTTAGTGACATTTACCTGATGTCCTTTTTGTAGCCATGAAACTCTGTATGGGCATGGATGTACAATAGTCTCCAGCTCCAGATTTTCTACCATCTTTGTAGAAACAAGATTGTTTGTGCTACTATTGTCCATGATAACTTTTCATACCCTGTCTTTGGTCTTGCAAGCAGTCTGAAATAAATTGTTCCTTTGGGTTGGGTTCTCTGCCTCCTTCTCTGGCGTTAAGAGAACTTTCCTCATCATCAAGGATCTTCTACCCTTAGGATATTCTACCTCAACATTATGTCCTTGTTCTTTCGAAATGTGAGTCTCACCACTCTCTTTCTTCCTATCTAGACACTCATAAGATTTATATTTGTTTTTCCCACAGACAAAGCACCTAACTTCATCGCCTCTACCTCTTCCTCTTCCTCTGGCTCAAGGAAAAGTGTTTCTATCAGTATATTGGCTTCCCTGTGAGCTTCCCCCTCTCTCAGGTTGAGTTTGAGGCTTCTTCCTCTCTTCTTTAGATTTATGAGTTCTGTCTTGGGCAATTATTTTACCTTTGGCTTGACTTCTACCTCGGCCTCCTTGACCTTGTTTTTGGCTCAACTTTTCTTCAGCTTTCAAAGCCATCTGATAAGCATCTTCCACATTTTGAATGATCATCATGCTCATCTCATTTTGGATGTCATATCTCAGACCATTCATGTACCTGACCACCTTTTCATCATCGCTTTTTCGATGACCTTCTCTGATGTTTATCTTGTAGAACTCTTCAGTGTATTCTTTCACTGACATCAACTTCTATCTCAAATTTTGCATCGTCCGAAACAAAGTGATTTGATAATCCTTGGGTATGAATTTGGCTTTCATTTTCACAACCATTCTATCCCAACTTTTGATTTTATGCTTTCCTTTGCAATGTTTGTTAGCCTGCAATTCATCCCACCATAATGTTCCATGCCCTTTAAGTCTAGTAACGACATGTTTGACATTCCTGTCTTCCTCGACATCCTCAGAGTCGAAGTATTTATCTAGAGCTCTAATCCATTCTAGAATCTCTTCAACATATATGTTTCCTTTATATACTGGAATGTTCATTTTTTCTCTGGCACCTATCCTTGCAACATCCCTGAATAGGTGTTCATCCGCAGCATCTTCAACTGCAACTTCTTCTTCGTGTCTAGCTTCATTTTCATGATCAGCCTCACTGATATCCCCAATGTCAACTGTGCGCCTCTGTGTTGTCTCCATGGCATCAAGACTGGCATGTAGTTAGTGCATTTCCCTCTCCATTGTTGGATCAGGCATTGGTCTGTCTCTTCTTCTCGGTGGCATGGTTGAAAATGTTCCTCTTTTCTCCTCTCACTTCCTTTGCCTGCAATATACAAATAGAGTCAAGCTCTGATACCACTTGATGCAGAGCCCCGAACCTGCCGGTCAAGGTCTACGCAAGATCGATCTAACATGCCCTTGAGTCTAATTGACTCTTTGATTTCCCCTAGGGGAATATCTCATACACTCATGATGTATCCATAGGTCCTTATGAATTGAGCCTACATGAATAAACACCAGGTGCCAACCCAAATCTCCTTGATCAAAATAACATTGCGCTCTTCGCTAATTCAGGACTTTAGTTCTTGCAAATTCATGATCCCTATTGTTGAGTTTCTCGGCCCTCTACTAGCGAAACCCGAAATGTCGATTCGACGAAATGTTTGGCCGCGTCCTCCTCCACAGCCTTATCGTGTTTTGCGATTTTGGGAATTCCAAAACAAGAAACCCTTACCTCTTGTCTTTGAAATGCCGAAATGATGAACCCTAATGCATTCAGTAAAGACTGGCTCCCCTATGGGACTTTTTCGTCGATTCAGAGTTTCAGACTTTGCGTCTTCGCGAATCCTGATGCAATATTTTCGGCTCTCCAACCTACGAAACCCTGAAACAGTCAACGAAGTTTTGAATCCACCTGGCGACAAGTACACCACCTATCTTTCCCCGCTGTCCTATATCTCTGACATGGATTCTTGCCACCTGTCGCTCAATCTTTCCAGCTTTCGGGACTTGAATGAACCTCCGATTTCATCCCTCTATCACTTCTAAACCCTGAATTCTGAAATGGAACTTTCCACAGGGTCAACGAATAATAAGTATTTGTTTGATCCAACGCTTAACTTCTCTGAAACTCTCCTGGATCCTATGGTCCTCACTATTTCTTGAATTCTCCACAGAGAATTTCGACTGCTCGTTTCCTCCTTGACAGCTCTTGCGAAATGAACCGGTGTTTTTCCTTTTGAACTTTACTTCTGTTGGATGACTTCGACCCTTGTCTCCCTTTGAAGTAGCTCGACCTCCATTCTCCTTTGAAGTGTTCAAAGGTATTATCCCTCTTGAGCTTTCACTTACAAACTCAAACCTCCAAAAGGGTTCTTGCTCGCACTCCTTGCGGCAAACTTTCAAACACTCATGGGTATTTGATCTTTCGACTCTGTGCACTCCCTGCAACACCAACCCTTCAACGTTTTCCTTGGTTGATAAGTTATAATCTTTCAACCATCCTGGGCACACCTTTCATTGCTTCTGTGCTTCACTTGCACTTCTGTTGGAATGAGAACAACTATATCCCTCCTGTGCTTTCAGAAATAAACTCTAAAACATTGTCAATGCACTCCTTGCGGACGTTTCACTGCACTCCTTGCAGGAACTCTCACTCAGGAACAGAAACAATTGAAACTCATTCTCTCTCTCTCTCTCTCTCTCTTAGACTTCAAACATTCAACATAAAATCCTACATACACACAATATTAAAGCAAATGCATAACAGAGAGAATAATCAACCATGAACATACCATTCACCATGTATAAATAGAAAACATCATAACACCATTTAATCTGATTCAAAGCTTCATATATTAATTCAAAGCTCCTGTACATGGATTCTTCTCCACAAATCTCTAATACAGCTCTCTGATTTCGCTCTATGCTACAATTAACTAATGATACAAAGGTGAGGGTGTCCATATCTATTTTCCCTCCTGCTCCCAAAACTATCTAATCTATCATTCAAATCTACCTACTTTCATTAACTATGCATAAATGCCTCTAACTACTAAAGATGAGAGAGAATCTCTCATGATCTGTTTACAACCTCCAAGATATAAATGCAAAGTACGCCTTTTTCCTAACTATTACATTGATGCCTTTTAAGTTCAAAATTCAAAATGGTTCTTATGAAAACATGCTCTTTTTCTTCTTCCATGCGTCCAACTATTTCTTTGACTTAGTCGCGTTCTTTGGGCTTTGCACGATGCTCATGCATCACACATGGAAGTTTTTTTTTTGTAAATAAAAAAGAGTTTGTATTACCTTAAAAGGTCAAAAAAGTGATACATGTCCAAAGATACATCAAAACATGCAACATGTATGGAAACTAGAATAGGTGGCTCGCAATGTTCATGGGAAATCGAATATACTAACATCTATTTACAACAAAATTTGACTATAAATTCATCCTAGCTAAGACTGATAACATAAGTGTAAAGAAACTAAATTTGAGGCGAACCCGGACTTCCATCATGGTAGATGGTGAAGGAAAACGATTAGCATCATTTTGGGCATCATCTCTTCGTAGGTTGGCTTGACGGGGAATCAAACAACATATCCAAGCATCTACTGATGACATGATGGATGTGAATATGGTCAGCCATATCTCATCTCATCTCAAAGATCATATTTAAATGGTCCTTTGTAAGCCTGCGAGGACTGGGAAAATCTTGGCTTGCCAAGGCTATATGTCCTAGCTCACCCGTATATTTCTTTAGATGGGTTTCCTCCTTGGCCCAATAGTCATCCCACTCAATCCTGATGGCTTCATTATGTGGTCCACTAAAATTATGGGTTTCTCCTTTCTTGAAGTCATCCTTCTTTTGTGGAGTGATTTCCTTCTACACCACACAACCCCCCATAGAAATATCAGGATAATTCAAAGGGAGGGAAGCATAAGATGGTGTTGTCTCCTCTATGATTTCCGCTTCCAAATTAGGAGGAATCTCCTCCTCCACTATACATCCATCATAATTCAGCTTTGGGTGAAGCAATTGGGGCGTAGGTTGGGCATCATCGCGTCATCTTTGGTCGAAATAACGATGGTGGACAAAGTTGCTATTAGGATTGGGATAAAGAGAGGGTGGGCTTGTCCACCAGTGTTGACCTATCAGAAAGTAGTAGAACGACCCACATTTTGGCTTGCCTCTCTCATGTGGCATGGCTTAAACATCACTTGGAGAGGAATTTAGGGAAAATCTTGACAAGGGGGAAATAAAATTGACCAAGATTCAGCTCCCTCGGACGGAGATTGCAGGTGGAAAATGCAGATCCAAGGCCAAATGCAGGAGATAAGAGCCACACCAAGAGATTACCTATTTGATGTCAAGAGAAATGATAGTTTGTGGTGCCATTAATGTTGAGGTGATGCTTCCTTTCAACTTTGTACCATCTCCGGAGGGCCAAGCCTGGTGCGCCTTTAAACTCCCATGATTGTCCCAACACACTCACTCCTTGTCAGATTTAATGGTAGGCATAATAGATTGATGGAGGGGGAGGCTAGCGGCAAGGGTATTTAGCTACACTTGTTGCTAGAGTGACATGCATGAAGTGCTTGGAAGGTGTCACCCCATCCGAGGGTATTTCGTGTGGAGGTTAAATTTATATACCACAAACAATAGTTATAACATATGGTTTAATTATTAACCATATGAAAACCCAAAGTTCGAGTCATTTCAAGTAAGGAACTATATATATTATATATAGTTGTAACAAATAAAAAAATCTTCCATAAATTGTGGTCGATGGGAATAGAACCGTCGACCCGCCAACATTACCAACTACTTAGAAACCTTCGCTAACCAAATTACCACTATTTTCAATTGGTTATAACTATATACTAAATTCTAATTAAAGACCATCCATTATTTGCGGAGGTAGTTAATGGGTATGTGCCATATTTAATGGGCGTGTAGACCAAGGAAGGACACAAATTCCAATGCAAGAACACTTGTCAAGGTGCATTAATTTCTATGCAGAGCACATTTATGTGTCTCGAAGTGCGAGTCGAGTTTGCTAAGTTTATGTGTTGCATGGAAAAGCATGTCATAGGGTATATTTTCCTTACCTAAGAAATTTTATACTTGTTGGATTCATTTTTTCTCAAGGATTATGAATATGAAGTAATTTTTGTGATAAGAGGTAATTTGTAAAAGTCTTATGTGAGTTTGTCATGTGTGAGACACACAGGCTCGTTATACATGTAAAAAAATATTTTTGGGCCCCTGTTCAGAATTTGGTCATCTTGATACTGATATTCTTTAGATTTTCGCAAGGAATTCAATGGTAAACATTGTTTCTTCGTTTGAGAAATATATTTTTTGAGTGTCTTCAAAATTGGTTTTTTTTTTAGTCCATGTTGTAATGTAATTTGGCATTTGAGATGATGGAGAGAAGTTTCAATTATTTAAAGGGAACTTGAATATGAAGTAAAGTATATCATCAATATTTATATTTTTAGTTCTTTTATTTTTTTTTATATTATCTCATTATTCTTCAAGTTATTCATAAAAAATAATGAGGTTTATGTACAAATAAGCATATTCACATGTGGTTTTTCAAATAGTCAAGCAATCTTCATTTACCAAATCTAGTTGGATGCTTATATGTATTTAAGTATTTATTTTACATCTAAGGATTTTCAGATCAACATGGAACCCACCATATACACAGGTCAACATATTGAAAATGGGTGACACGTGCCCCATCCTCCCTGCCACATCAACATCAACATTGACTAGTATAAGGTCACCACATGTCCTGGGTGAAGTCATCATGAATTTATTAAGGCCTTAGCCAATTTTGGTATTTGGTCGAGCCAGATCAGATTCTCTATTTGTTTCTTGGCGAGAGATAAATGATGGAGGTCACAGTGGAGACTGTCTTCCGAAAAATGTGATGAGCATTCCCCAATGAAAGTTATCTCCCAGGGCCAATGATGACGTCATTGTTAGAGAAATGCAATAAGGGTTCCCCCCAGCACGAGTCATCTCCTAGTGCCAACAATTACGATGTCTTTTCCACCTAGACCTAACACATGGATCCAACATAGAATGCCACCAAGGATATGTAGAGGGAGAGATGACAACATGGCATGCTAGAAGAGCATTGTCAGAGTCAAATATCGCTTGCTACATGGACACAAGGACCCTCCAAATATGCTAAAAATCATATCAAAAATGGGTGACACATGTCCTATCCTCTTCACATCATTATATGCATGGACTAGTATAACATCGCCACATGTCCAGGGTGATAGCAACATGACTTCATCTTCACTTAATTTTTTTGGGTTTTGATTAGGGTCAATCAACGGTCCAGATCTTATCAGGTGATTGGGATTGACGACTTAGATTAATTTTTGAAAGGTTTCATATCATCTCGATGACGAGGATTCTACAACATCGTCATCGGGAAAGTACCGGTTCACTCTAGTGTGAATGATCCCCGATTGTTCTGAAAATGACGCTATCATCGATGAAATTCAGTTCAACTCAGCATGAGTTTTCCCCTAGAGTCGACCATGATATTATTTCTTGTCATCCAAGTAATTTCAAAGAAAACCAACAACTACCACCTCTGCCACATCAACATCATAGTTGGTCGATAAAAAGGTGCCATGTTTCTAGACTAACATGAGTGTGGCATTATAGAGGCCTTAGCCAATTTTTAGTTTCGTTTGCACCAAATCAACGACTCTCCTTATTTTTCCAGGTCATATTAACGGTCCATATTTGATATTGGGGCTCTAAGCATATTGACTTATTGGCCCCTCATGATTTTTTAGTCTCCATCAATGTTAAAAGCCCTGATCCTCTGTCCTTGATCCCCAATACACCACGTCATCAAACCATCGATATCCTAATCCGAAGAAATAATCCCATGCTCAAAATACCAATGGCTGCAATTGTTTTCTAATATTGATCTGACAATGGCTGAGTTTTTCTTCTATATTTTTTATTATGTCACCCAACCAATAGAAAAAATGATTGCAGGTACTTTAAGGGGAAAAGTTGATATTTATTCTTGCAAGTTTATAGCTTCTCCACAATCTCAACATAACATATTTGAGTGGGTCGAGTTTTTTTAGTTTCACCGGAGGGAAAGCCACTCAAGAATCAATAAGCAATAAGAATATTCAAGAAGAAGGAAGTGGTGTCAAGAATTAGTTTTAGGGAATGAACGAGAAGAATGAAAGTTAATGAAGGCCCTCATTGTTGAGGTCGACACTTTTGGGAATTGAAGAATTTCTTATACCTGAATTTATTTGATTAGAAACCTTGAGCACGGATAGATGGTAAATGCAAAAGGTAACCTAAGATTCATCCTCTGTGTTATTGTTTAAGTCTGTAATTCCTCCCTTATAGTGTTTTTCTTCTAGTAAAGCATCCCCTTCCATTTTTATTTTCTTGGATCAGATCTGATTTATAAAATCTCAGAAAACAGATTATGCTTCATGTTCAGTGTTATTGTATGATATATTGGCTTGACACAAAAGTGATTTTCTCTAAATGAATGACATTCTTGTCAGTTCCTTACACTTTCAAATAATATTCAGAGGGTACCTCCATGTATTTGAATGTGTGAAGATGATAATTGTTTGAATAACATTTTAGTTTATTTGTTTGCACCTATTAGAGTTGTTTAAATCTTCATTTCTCATCAAGTTATTCTTTTTCCATAAGCCAGATGATTCATTCTTAGCATTTCCATGCATATTTTGTTGGATTACTGAGAGGGGGGGGTGAACCAGCAATAGAGAAATTTAATCCTTTTTAACCATATAATCCAAGTGTTATATCAATGTATCATTATCATCCAATAACTATAGAGTAAATAAGAAAATAAAAAATGAACAATCATACACATACACAGTACAACAGTGCTTTATGTAGAAACCCAAAGCGAGAGAAAACCACGCAATTCTTTTTCTTATATGTCTTGAAGAATTACATTTATTGGAAGCACCAACTTCCTTTGTTTTCCAACTGCAACTGGAGGGAGGCTCCAACCCCCTTGTTTCTCAGGATACAACCTAAAGGAAGCTCCAATTCCCCTATGCTCTGGTTATAACCAGAAGGAGGCTACAACCCCCTGTGTTCTCCGTCTACAAACAGAAGGTGGCTACAACCAACTATCATTTCCCCTTCCAATCACCTTGAAGTAGAAGTAGAATGATGGAACCACTGTCACACTATCACTGTGAGATATACCATTGTAAACATGTACCAATAAACCTGAACCATGCATCAACCTATACCTCAACCTGTAATCAACTTGTACCTCAACCTGTAATCAACCTGTACCATAAACAAGTGCATCAACCATGCACCAACCTGTAAAAAACAACGTACCATAAACAAGTGCATCCAACCATGTACCAATCATGTGTCAACTACTCATAAACTATGACTCATCAATATGTACCAACATCGTCAACTATACACCTCATGTATGTGTCAACTCATCAACTACTTGTCTCAAACATGTACCCAACATGTACCTCAACCAAAATCCCTTATCAATATCATCATCCAAATATGCTTTGTAACTTTGTAATAGACCTAGTGCATATGATCACATACCTAGAAAAATTCCTTACCTTTAACAACAAGAGACTATCATTTTCATCAAACTTTTCTTTAGTCTCCCATGACTAGTTTTGGATTAGTCAAAAACCCTAACTTGAAATAATCATAACTATTTACCTGTAATGAATAAAGATCTGAAACTGATACACAATGTTCTTCAGTGTTTTTTATGAAATTCCTCCAGGTTTCACTACTTGTAACCTCTCAGAAAAGGAGTTATAGCAAAAATGGCATACCTTGTTGAATTTTGACTTATTGTAGAGAGACACCTTGTAGAGCGTGCCCCACACAGAATTTTTGTTGAATCGATATGAAAATGTTACGCATAATACTAAAGACTATAATCTAAACAAAACATTTTTTCTTATTAAATTTGGATCTGTTATGAAGAATTTATGACGTTTTTACCCGAAACACTTGTTTTAGACTAGTTTCAGGACTAGCTACAAACCTTATTTTCCATAGACTATAACTCCAAAAATACAATGACCCACAAGATGAATTTTTTAACAGAGATACTTGGATATGTTTTCTCAATGTCCTATCAATATCACGATTTGAATCCTTCTAGAAAAAACATTATTGTGAAAATGGTGAGATGGCCTGTAAATAACATACCTTAGAAAGCATCATCAAAAGAATTTATCCTCACTTGAATTTCGGCACTCTTTTCTTCACCTTTCCTATAAAATTTGTCTTATATATCCTTTGGTTACCTCATTCACCTATATATATTCAATATTCTCAAGTGTGATGTAAAATGAGAGAGTCTTGCCTATTATTTATACTCTCCATCTTCTAGGTCACTTAACCCATTTCTAGGTCACTTAACCCATTTCTAGTTCACCTAACCTATTTCTTGGTCACTTAACCCATTTCTAGGTCACTTAACCTATTTGTAGATCACTTAACCCATTTATAGGTCACTTAACCTATTTTCCTCATTTTTAGGGTTAACCACTTTCCATAATTAGAAAGTTCTCCATTACTTTATCATTTAAATAATAATTTCTTCTTTTCAAGCTCTTTAAGTTCTTTGACCTTTTGGGGTTTCAAGCCAACATATGAGGGTCCTCCAACTTCGTAAGGCCATAACTCTCAAACCATGAGGATTTATGTGAAGTTCCACATACCACCAAAAATGGCATAACATGTACTATCCATATAGAATAGTATTACCTTCAAATATATTAAAAATCATACCATTATACATGAAACAAACTTGGGTCCATTACCGAAACCTTTGTGCTACTGGAATTCACTACCAAACATTCTTCAAGGGTTGACATCAATGAAAACCAACCTTAATCAACAATATCCCCCTTTGACATTGATGGAAACACTCAGATGCAATACTGAAATTATTTCATGAAATATTGAAGTCATATCACTCATGCTTCTATCCTCTACATCTATGTGACCATTATTCCCCCTGGAACCATGCTTGTGTCCTCTGCATCTGATGAATATCTCTTCCTTTTTCATCAATGGAAAAGGTATCTCTCCATATGGGGTTTTTCCCCCTGACTAAATTGACCTCTTTATGGTGATTTCTCATGTATATCTAAGACATATAAGATAAGCATTCAAATGCATTCATTTTGGAGTAGAAATAACTTTGATTCTCTGGCAAAGATACTCAAAGGATTCCCGTGAAAGTAGTTTTGTAAATATATTCACCCCTTGTTATTTTGTGCTCACATACTCAACTCTGATGTTCTTTTCTGCAACTTGTTCCCATAGAAAGTGATACTTGATTGGAATGTGCTTCGTCTTGGAGTGCATCATCGAGTTCTTTGAGATACTGATGGCGCTTGTATTATCACAATAGATTGGAACGAGATCATCATACTCAACCTGTATATCTGTCAAAGTTTGTTTCATCCATAGAACCTTTGTACAACATGTTGTTGGTGAAATATACTATGCCTCGGCTATAGATAGAGATAACAATGATTGTTTCTTTCTTAGCCATGATACTAAACACTCACCCAAGTAGAACATTGCTCCATTGGTGCTTCATCGGTCATCAATACAACCTGCCCAATCTGCATCTATGTAGGCAATAAGAGATAGATCATTTCCTTTTGGATACCATAATCCAAAATATTTTGTTCCTTTGAGATATCTGAAAATTCTCTTCACTACTAATACATTTTATTCCTTTGGTGTTGTTTGAAATCGTGCCACCTGTCCAAATGCCTACATTACATCTGGTCTGGATGTTGTCACATATAGTAGGATGTCAATCATTGACCTGTATTGCCTCTGATTTGTAGAATTTGAATCGCCATCTTTTCTTAACTTGCAATTGGTTTGCATGGGAGTGATAATTGGTTTGCAATCTTCCATTCCGAACCTATTTAGCATTTATATGATATACTTGGTTTGAGAAATAACAATTCCTTGGTTTCTTTGATGTATCTAAAGTCTTAGAAAGAAGGATATTTCTCCGAGTAATGACATTTAAAATTCATTATGCACATCCTTTGCAAATTTCAGGCTTAACCTGTCCTCATCAATACCAAAAATAATATCATCAACATAAACTTCAATTAATAAAATATTACCTTCACTTACCTTGATGTAGAGGTTGTTGTTTGCACTTCCTTTTTTGAACCATGCATGTTGTATATATTTATCAAGTCTAGAGTACCATGCTCTAGGAGCCTGTTTTAGACCATACAAGGCATTATTTAATTTACACACATAGTCTGCATTCTCTGACAACTGAAATCCTTCTGGTTGTTCAATGTAGACTTCTTCTTCAAGTTCCCCTTTCAGAAATGATGATTTTACGTCCATCTAATACACTTTAATATTTTTGGAGCATGCATAAGCTAAAAGAAATCGGATTTCCTCCAATCTAGAAATTGGGGAAAATGTCTCTTCAAAGACGAATCCTTCAACCTGTGCATATCCTTTACATACCAATCTAGCTTTGTTTCTTGTAACTTGTCCATCTTCATTCAATTTATTCTTGTATACCCACTTTTTGTCAATCACATTCTTATCCTTTGGTGTTGGAAGCAATTCCCAAGTGTCATTTTTCTCTATTTGATCCAAGTCTTCATCCATGGCCTTGATCCAAAATTCATCCTTGTTGGCCTCTTCAAAATAGGTTGGTTCAATTGTAGATGTAAGTGCTAGGTGTCTTTGTTCTAGTGAAAGGATTCTTCTTCTAGTCTCAACTCCTGTGTCTTTGTTTCTGATAATCTGAAATGAAGGCTGATTCTTTTGTACTCGTCTGCTAGGTGTCTTTGGAGGCACTTGTTGGAATTTCTCTTCTTCTTATGTTGGATTCTCTTCATCTTCCTCTTCTACTTCTTTTTCATCTTTTGCTTCTTCTTCGAAAAGTTGTTCCATTGATTCATTTTTTTCTTCCTTTGATTCTAGTCTACCTGTTTCATCAATTGTTATGTTGATGTTTTCTACAACTTTGTTCAATATTAGATTGTAAAACTTGTATGCTTTCCTTGTACTTGAGGAACCAACAAGTACTCATTTTTCCACACGAGATTCAAACTTTCCCATTTTTCCATATTCTCTTTTGATGTAGCATTTGCTTCCAAAAACTATGAAGTGATTCACATTTGTTGGTATTCCTTTCCATATCTCATAACGAGTTTTTTCAGTGTTGTTTCTGAGCATTACTCTGTTTTGAATGTGAACTGTTGTATGCACTGCTTATGTCCAAAATATATCTATTAATTTGGAATCCATTAGCGTTGTTCGAGCCATTTCCTATATTGTATTGTTACTTCTTTCAACAACTCCATTGTGTTAAGGTGTCCTAGCAACGAAGAATTTCCTTTTTATTCCATGATTGTTACAGTAGCCCATAAATTCCTTTGAATTGAACTCTCCTCCATTATCAGATCTCAAGCATTTGAATTTTGAATCCATTTCATTTTCAACCATTTCCTTGTAGATCTTGAAGTTTTCGAAAGCTTCTGACTTATTCTTGAGAAAGAAAATTGTAGTTATGCTTGTATGCACCCTTTGTTGTAGTTAAACCCTTTGTTGTAGTTGGTCCAACTAGATAAGTATGCATAATTTCCAGTGGTCTTCTTGTTGAATATTCCATTTATTTGAACATGTTCTTTGTTTGTTTTCCTTGTTGACAATGCTTGCATAAAGTGTTGGTTGGTTTCATTATCCGAGGCATTTCTCTAACTGTTTCTCTTCTGATGACTTTGACAAGGTTATCAAAATGTATGTGACACATTCTTCTGTGCCATAGCCAACTTTCATCTTCCTTTCCTAGACAACACTTTTCATTTCCAATTTCAGTTAATACATATATCTTCCTTGACGTTCTCGTAGTTGTAGCAATCAATTTTCCTTAACTTTCTTTTCTTATCTCGCATTTTTGTGAATAAAAAGTAACTTTATGACCTTTGTCACACATTTGAATCACACTTAGAAGATTATGTTTCATATCTTCTACTAGTAGTATATTTTCTTCCTTGGTATTCTTGTTCCCAATTGTGACTGTGCATTTTCCAATGATTTCGGTTGAATTATCATTTCCGAAGGAGACTGATCCATATCTTTCCTTTTGTAATGTAATAAACCTGTCTCTATCACCTGTCATGTGTTTTTAACATCCACTATCAACATACCAACCACATTTCTTCTTCTTAGCTTGTAGAGAGAGTGTGCATTCTCCATTGCTATATTGATCCTGTTTTCTTATCCATGTCCTTTTCTGAGGTTCATGTCTGTGATTGTTGTTATTATGTTGTAGTTCTCTAGGAGGGACTGTCATTCTGCAATCTTTGGCCATGTGTCCAAAATTATTACATTTGTAACATTCTACTTCAGTGCTCAAAGATTCAAATTGTTGTAACTTCTTCTCTTTGTTTCACTAGACCTTCTTAGATAACCCCATTGTGTATGCCTTTCAAAGTTGGTTGTGTTCATGTTGTTATCTCAGCAATTCACAGCTTTATGTTCAAAATTATCACATTCATAACATAAACCAAAAAAGATAGTTTGATACCTGGGAGTTGGAGATCTTCTGAAAGGAGGTACTCAAGTATAAATTCTTCTTCTTTCTAAGGCATATTTGTCACTTTTTTATTCTGAAAAATGAATCTTCTCAGTCGAGGAGTGCCCCTGTAATATTCCTTGTAGATATTTCTATCCCCCTTGATTGTATCTGCATAGTTTTTTGGATATGTTTCTTGCTCTGTTGTCTTGAAGCTTGATCCTTTTTCTGTCTCATTGTATCCAATTCCAGACTTTTCATGATGCGATTTTTGACCGCTGATAATGTCAGCCAAAACTTTTGAGTTGTTCTGCATATTTTTTTTTTGAATATCATTTCTTAATGTGACAATCTATGCTTCCAAATTTCCAATGATATTATCTTTTTCTTCTAGTTGTTCTTTGAGTGCTTCTTCAATTATTTTATCTTCTTCTATTTGAACCTTCAAATTTGTGATCATTTGTTCTAGTTCTTGAGTGTCTTCTTTCTTATCTAGTTATGCTTGTAGTTTCTTGTTTTTCTTATTTTCTCTTATGATAAGTTCTATGGCACACATTAATTCCTCTCAGTAGTCAACTTCCGACTCTTCAATTTCTTCTTTGACTTCTTCCAATTCTTCTTCGGCTTCTTCACATTCTTCTTCGGAGTATTCTTTATCAAAGTCTTCTACTACCATGAATAGAACTCTTTCTGTCTCACCGTCACTGACTTCATCTCCATCTGATGATGAGATGTCTTCTTTGGTGCATAAGATTTTCTTGAAAACTTCCTTTGTGATTCTTTTTCATTTATATGTTTCTCTACCTTTTTAGTAACCTTCATCATTTCTCTTTTTCTTATAAGGACACGTGTTAGCAAAATGACCAATACCATCACAATTAAAACAAATTAAAGTAAGTTTACCTCTATACCTATCGTTGGTTCCCTTGTTTAGTCTTTTGACAGAGTTGTCCACTTCTTCATAATCTTCTGAGACGTCACTGATGCTTCTATGCTCTTCTTTTTGCCTTCTCTTTTTCTTTGAATTTTTGGATGTTTTGAAGGTGCTTCTTTTATATCTGGATTTTCTTATTCAGTTCTCATTTCATATGCTGTGAAGATTCCATGTAATTCTTCCATGCTTATTGAGTTAGATCTGATCTTTCTTCTAGTGTTGATATCTTAGGGTCAAATCTCATAGGAAAAGATCTTAGTACTTTTTGAAAAATTATAGATTCTTTGATTTCTTCCGCCAGTCCTATGATTGCATTTATTGTTTCATCAACTGGTAAAAAGTAAGTTGTAATATTCTCATCTTCCTTCATCTTAAGTTGTTCAAACTGACCTCTGTAAGTTTCAAGCTTTGTTGCTTTGACTTTTGAATCTCCTTCATAAATATTTTGATGTTTGTCCCAAATATCTTTAGCGGATTTACAATGTGCAACTTTGATGAATATTGTTTCACTAAGACCATTCAGAAGTGCATTTTTGGCTTTGGAATTATTATGACCGAGTTTCACTGCTTTTTCATTTGTTGGCCGAATTGTTGGTGTTGTGTATCCATCTACAATTGATTGTCAAATTTCAAATCCATGTGCCTGTATATATGTTTTCATCCTTATGCTCCAAAATCCATACTTATGTCCATTGAACTTTGGTATTCCATTTTTATATAAGTTGTTTCTCTCCATGATCTACCTTTCAGTGGTTAAACTTATTTCTAAAGGAACTTTCTCTGATACCAATTGTTGGATTACTGAGAGGGGGGGTGAATACGTAATAGAGCAATTTAATACTTTTTAACCATATAATCCAAGTGTTATATCAATGTAGCATTATCATCCAATAACTACAGAGTAAATAAGAAATGAACAAATGAACAATCATACACATACAAAGTACACCAATGTTTTATGTGGAAACCCAAAGCGGGAGAAAACCACAAAATGTTTTTTTCTTATATGTCTTGAAGAATTACATTCATTGGAAGCACCAACTTCCTTTGTTTCCCAACTGCAACTAGAAGGAGGCTCCAAACACCTTTTTTCTTAGGCTACAACCTGAAGGAAGCTCCAACTCCCCTATTCTCTGGCCACAACCAGAAGGAGGCTACAACCCCCTATGTTCTCTGGCTACAACCACCTATCCTTGCCTCATCCAACTTCCCTAAAGTAGAAGTAGAATGATGGAACCACTGTCACACTATCACTATGAGATATACTATTGTAAACATGTACCAATAAACCTGAACCACGCATCAACCATGCATCAACTTATACATCAACATGTAATTAACCTATACCATAAAGAAGTGCATCAACCATGCACCAACATGTACCAAACAACTTGTAATCAACTTGTACCATAAAAAAGTGCATCCAACCATGTACCAAGTATGTACCAATCATGTTTCAACTAATCATCAACTATGACTCATCAATATGTACCAACATCATCAACTATACACCTCATGTATGTGCCAACTCATCAACTACTTGTCTCAACCATGTACCCAACATGTACCTCAACCAAAATTCCTTATCAATATCATCATCCAAATATGATTTGTAACTCTGTAATAGACCTGGTGTATATGAACACATACCTGCAAACCTTCCTTAACTTTAACAACAATAGACTAGCATTTTCATCAAACTTTTCTTTAGTCTCACATGACTAGTTTTGGATTAGTCAACAACCCTAACTTGAAATAATCATAACTATGTACCTGTAATGAATAAAGATATGAAATTGATATACAGTGTTCTTCGGTGTGTTTTATGCAATTCCTCTAGGATTCACTACTTGGAACCTCTCATAAAATGAGTTATAGCAAAAATGGCATACCTTGTTGAATTCTAGCTTATTTTAGAGAGAGACCTTGTAGAGTGTGATCTGTATGGAATATTTGATGAATAGATTTGAAAATGTTACACAACATACTAAAGATTGTACTATAATCAACACATTTGGTATTACTAAATTTGGATATGTTATGAATAATTTATGACATTATTACCCAAAAGACTTGTTTTAGACTAGTTTCAAGACTTGCCACAAACCCTATTTTCCATGGAGTGTAACTCCAAAAATACAACCACCCACAAGATGAAATTTTTTACCAGAAATAATTCGATATGTTTTCTCAATGGCCTATCAATATCAAGGTATGAATCATTATATAAAAAAAATTTATTGCAAAAATGGTGAGACGACCTGTAAATAACGTACCTTAGAAAGAAACATCAAAAGAATTTATCCTCCCTTGAATTTATGTCATCTTTTCTTCACCTTCCCTTTGAAATTTAGCTTATATATCCTTTGTTTACCTCAGTCACCTATATATATTCAATATTCTCAAGTGTTATTTAAAATGAGAGATCCTTGCCTCTTATTGATACTCTTCATCTTCTAGGTCTATAACCCATTTCTAGGTCACTTAACCTATTTCTAGGTCAATTAACCTATTTTCCTCATTTTGAGGGTTAACCACTTTCCATAATTAGAAATTTCTCCATTACTTTATCATTTAAATATTCCTCCTTGACTTTGTCACCTCACTTTATCATTTAAATAATCTTCTTTGATTTTGTCACTTCACTTTATTATTTAAATAATCCTTCTTGACTTTGTCACTTTACTTTATCATTTAAATAATAATTTCTTCTTTGCAAGCTCTTTGACTTCTTTTACCTTTTGGGGCTTCAAGCCAACATATGAGGGTCCTCCAACTTCGTAAGGTCATAACTCTCAAACCGTGAGGAGTTATGTGACATTCCACATAGCACCAGAAATGGCATGACATGTACTATCCATATAAAATATTATTACCTTCAAATATATTAAAACACTTACCATTATACATGAAACAACATTGGTTCCATTACCCAAACCTTTGTGCTACTGGAATGCGCTACCACACTTTCTTCAAGGATTGACATCAATGACAACCAACCTTAATCAACAAGTTTATAATGTTTTTCTTATAATTCACCACTTTATTCCTTTTAAAATTTGATTTTATGAAACACTCTTAGACATATGCCTCTAAGAGTTGAGAGAATTTGTCATATGAGATAATATTTCTTGAGGTCCTATAATTTTGAGGAGAGAGGGAAAAACTTCCCAAATATTGCACCATTAATTTACTGCAAAAATAAATTTAAGATTCATCTTGATTCTTAGCTCATGAGGTGCCTCAACATCATTCCAATAACAACTTATAACATATCGAGGGATAAAAATATGATAGATTAATTCTCCAATAGGAGTAGATATATGTGTTGGATCATGTTGTCATTGATGCCAATGGTTTGATTGATTGATGTCATTGATTGATGTCAAGTGATTGATTGATGTCAAAGGATTGATTGATTGATGATTGATGTAA
>JZKD02S0779909.1:506250-571827 GCA_000966675.3 Picea glauca
AACATTGGTGTACTGTGTATGTGTATGATTGTTCATTTGTTCATTGCTTATTTACTCTGCAGTTATTGGATAATAATGCTTCATTGATATAACACTCGGATTATATGGTTAAATTGCTCTATTACTGATTCACCCCCCCCTCTCAGTAATCCAACAATATGCTCCAAAAATTCCTAGAACCATAGGGGAAGGCCTAGGAGGTCAAATTACACCACACAATACAATTGTATGGCTTCATCCACATGGAAAATTGTATACCTTTTATATCACATGTAACAAGGATATTGCTACAAATAAAAATGATACTACCCACAAATAAGTGAGGTGATTATCTTCCTTAATTGTGTACTAAAAATATATATTTTAATTAAGCTATGAGTTGTTGTATAATTCAAGCAACAATGTTTTGAGACTTCCTTAACCGAGACAGTTATTACACACTTTGGTGGAATCCTACCTGTTGAATACCCTAAGAGAGTGTCATGTTAGGCTATCACAAACAACAAACTATTCATCTAGTAGTGACATTGCCATCACTTCCTCCTCGTACAACAATTATTTTTAGAGCATAAAAAAACTCAAGTGAATGGATAGAAATATACTCATAATGCTTTATAATGGCCATTCTAGGGCACATAGAGCTACACATGACACTTGTATTATAAAAAATGTTGTTAATGTAAAAACATGTTCATTAACCATGGCCAACACACCTCATACAAACATACTCTCCTATGGACTTCTCGCATGATTGAGCCTATCATACACAAATTTTTTCCTAAGCTATATTAAATTTTCAAAGGATCCCAACCCTATATATGCATTGGAAGCAGGGATGATTTTAGGGGCTAAATTTCGCTCATGGGCTAATTTTCCATGGTTTTTCCAAAAACGAGATTCGCTATTTTAAAAATGATTCGCCCAAATTCTATAGGATAAAATTATTTTACCTTAAAAATAGCCAAAATTTTATAAAAACTATATAAAATACTTAGAAATTTGAATATTTTTACAAAAATATCGCGAAACATTTATAGTTGACATATGAAGGATTAGTAAGATTCGCCAAGGTTTCTACATTTTAAAATAAATTTCCATCCTTAAAATCATTCTTGATTGGAAGGAATAGTCAACTTTATCATGCGTTCCATAAGATATATTAAATTTGCAAATGATCCAAACCATATATATGCAGTGGAAGGAATAGTCAACTTTATCATACAAATAACTTTATAGTACAAAAGACAATGACTAGACTTTTCTAACACATTTAATTTTGAAATATAGATTTGGATTTGGTCAAACATTTAATGTTTTTTTATTTTAAAGATTTCTGAATGTTTTTAATTTTAATGATTTTTTTTAATAACACTGAGTTGAAAAAATAACAAAATCTATATTTTCATTTCTATCAAAACAAAGTTTTACACTACTCCATTCAATTATTTTGAAATTCAAACTATCTAGGTATGTGTCCTTGTCCTTTCTTTGAAAACCAGACTATCTAGTTCTACTTACTTGAAACCCGGAGGGCAAATCACGAATTTGAAATTTAACAAAAAGAATTTAAAATTACTAGAGATGGATAATTGATTAAAGTGGTGGTGTAGAGTTGTAATAGTTGTAGAGTTGATATAGTAGTACTATGTGTGGGTAATGGATATTTGGTTATTTTTTAAATGCATATGTGTCATTAATGACATTTAATTTTTAATATATAAGTTAACTTAATCATGGAATGGAAAGCTATAATAAATTGTCATGAGTTTCTTCCATCATGAGTTGGATTAGATTTTTTTTTTTTATCTTAGTTTTAACTAGTTACTCTCAGTCAATCATTTTAATTTATATTTAAGCAAGAATTGTGAAAGAAGAGAGGGATCTTCCTTTTTGAAGGAACCTAGAGTTCAATTAGAAGAGGTTGAAAGAATTAGAACTAAGGGACGAGTTTAATTGTATGAAACATTTAAAACTTAAGTACTCAGACATTTTCATTGTCAGATTGTGTATTTATGTATATTTTTTTTATATCTTATTTGAATGCAACGAAAATTTCTACAATGCGTTGATTTTCCCAAAGATTCATCTTCGATTACAGTGATGAGTTTACTGTTAATTTATTGTTTCTTCTAAGTTGTATTCAAGTATTTGATTCATATTTGAAATATGATTTTGGATCCGAATATCTTCTTTGTGAATGTATGAGTTACCATATTGTGAAACTTATGCATTCATATATGTTCCTTGTTCCTTCAAATCTTACTATCCATTATTTATCATTATTTATCTAGCCTTCAATGTGAATGCGCAGAACTATATGAAGTGTTGTTGATCATTTGAGTATATGTTTGGAGAATTTTTACCAGATATTATCTTTTCAACATGTTTGATCCACCTATCAAACTAAAAAAACCATTGCAATAACTAAGATGTTCTACGCATGCCATCCCAACTATCAAAGAGCATCTTCTAGCACTAACACCCAACATATTACTAGGTCATGCTACTCTAAAATTTCACTATGTAGTTACTAATTTACACACAAGTTCGTGCAAGATCAATTGAGGTACATGCTCATCCCAATTGAGTCACACCACACAACTTATAATAGCGGAAGCAACATACTCGTTTAACAAAATTATCTTATGCAACAAAATTAAATCAAACAATTATGCACACTAACATATTGACCTCGAAGTGCAAATTTTCACAGAACCACTTGGGAGACATGCACCACTTCTCTTATTACTGTGAACGAGGTCTAATTCCTTAACCACACACTTACATGAGTTCCAACCTCTCGGATCATACCGATTACGATCCTACGCAACTGACCACTCAATCCTCTTCTTGATGACTCAACCAAAATCACAAAGTCAACTTACCAGGAAAGACTATCCACATTTGTCATATACATGCATGACTATAAATACAAGATATAAGCACCATACATATATGTGAAAACCAAATTTAAACATGGTAAAAACAAATACATAAATTCTACAACATACAAGAATTAACCCATATAAAACATAGACAAATATGCACGCATGAAACAAGAAAAGTACATAAGGAATACTTATCTTAAATGAAAGTCACCAATTGTAGCCTTCACCAACATGTTCCTCCCAACCATAGAATTTTTTTCTCATAATCTTTCAACAACATGTCACCCCCGAGTTGGGGCTCAACTCCACTAACAAAAAGGGTTCCTAGCGACAAGCTATGGTCTGAAACTCAACATAATTTCCCAGTCCCAAGTGCTCAAGTTGCATCTAGCCCATAGTCTCTTATTCCCCATGCACTTGTCACACCCAAGGAACTATGCCCCTTCTCTACTTTCCAGTCCTTCGGTGGGCCCACTTCCCTTCCCAGGGTTACCAACAACTAGTCGTACATCATGTCTCTGAGCCCTGTAACTAAATCTCAACACACCAGGGACAAACACTCAGTAGAACTCTTGCCTAGAGAGTATGCCCACAGGTCTAAGAACCACTCCAAAACAACCAGTCTCTCACCCAGAGAGACTACTCATAATCTATCACCCGAATCTTTGAAAATGAACCTATAGATACAACCCCACTACTCCCTACAACCTTCTATGGGAAGATAAGGCAATAGTCATATTTTCCATATAGTATGACACCCTTTTGCTGACGAGATCCTACAACATGAATAATAAGATAATAATAATAATTCTTGAAATACACTAAGGCTATCAATATATATTGCATGTCTTCCACCTGACACTTGTCACCTTCAAAAGTAACTTTAAGCTACTTGGTGACTCGTTTCCTATACTTGGGAACTTAGGATAAAATAATATATATGACATTTACACTTTTCCTAGAAATATTATTAAATATTCCCCAGTACTTATGACTCACCCCCTTTTCCCTTTTTCGGTGGAGTAGGCCCCCCATCTCTTCTCATCTGAGTCATTCAATGCATAACAATGCAATATTGTATTAATATTCATGATTATATTTACATGGATAGGCATGTTGTCCTATCTGCGTCCAATCTCACCAGCCTCATATTCACACAGGTGCTCCATCCTTAAAACATAAACATTCATCCCCATGCATTAACCCAAGTATGTGTTACATAGTGCGATATGTGCAATTTCCTAGGTGTGAATGACACACAAAATGTGTTCACCCTATCTTTGTTAACACATATCTGCGCCCTACTCTAATGTGCGCCACACAAAAAATGTATGCCCATGTCTAACGAGCCTAAGTGTACATTACATTTATTCTCAGTGGAAATCGACTCATCAACTAATGTACAATTAAAACGGGTCTTGGATCAGGGACACCACAATCCCCTCCCCCTTATTTATGCATTGTCCTCAGTGCATTATATACACATGTACATAAAAAATTTCAAAACTCTTTAAAAAGATGAGGATACTCTCCTCACATAGCATATTCTCTCTCCCAGGTTGCATCCTTAGGACTATACTAGATCCATTATATATTTAAGAACTTCGTGAATCGATTATGAAGATACTTGACTTTTGGATTCAATGTGAAAACTGATCGCACATGGAATCCACCTTATGGATCCACCTGAATCACATTCCAAACAATTAAATGATTAGGATCAGGTACATATTTCTTAAGAAATGATACATGGAAAGCATTATGAATGCATAAGGATGCAGGAAATGAAAGAATATAAGAAACATGAACAATCCTTTCAATCATTTCAAATGTCCCACAATAGCATGTTGCTAATTTAGAACACTTTCCCAACTTCAGGGAACTGTGTATGGCCTTCACTTTCAGAAATAAATGATTACCCACGTAAAATTCCCTGTGGGTTCTCCATTTATCTATGAAAATTTTATGCATGCCTTGGGCATCCTTTAAATTATTTTTTGTTTTTACCACCTACTCCTCCATTTCCTAGAGTAAATATGTCCCTACTACTGTGTGGTCTATTGGGTTATCCCAACTTACATGCCTGTTTCATTGTCTACCATAAAGTGCCTCAAATGGGATCATCTTTAAATATGCATGATACCCATTGTTGTAAGAAAAATCTACCAAATGAAGGTACTATCTCCATTTCGATGGATTATCTATCGCATACATTCTCATCATGTCTTTAATCACCCAATTTAGCCTCTCTATTTGACCATCTGACTCGTGATGATATATTGTGCTGAAATTCATACTTGTCCCAAATCCCTTGAATAACCCTTTCCAAAAGTTCTAGGCTAACTTGGAATATCTATCAGATAGAATTGACTTAGGTACCACCATTCAACTTAGCAACCTCATGCATGTATATCTCAACAATGTCATTTGCCTTGTAGGTTGGCTTCACTGGAATAAAATTGGAATATTTATTAAGCTTTTCCACCACCACCATAATGGAATCATGTTTCTTAGCAGTCCTAGACAACTTTGCTATGAAGTCCATGGTCACAAATTCCCACTTCCACTAAGGAATAGGAAAATGCTGCATCAATCCAGCTAGATGTCTGTGCTCAACCTTGACCTTGTGACATTCAATATATCTCACAATAAAATCAACAACTTCCTTTTTCATACCTATCCAAAAGATTGCTTCTTGACTACAACAATTTTCTTTCGGTATCCTAGATGTCTAGCATAAGGAACCTTATGCATCTTTGACAAAATTAGGTTCTTTAACTCTTGATCATTTGGAACATAAACTCTGCATCTATACACAAGGATCACATCCCCTCTTAACTCATAACCTTCAAAATTTGGTTGCGGCATAACTTGTTGTAAAGTTGCACATTTCCCTTTGGGTTATATTTGGGTCACGGTAGTAGGGACTTGCTGGTACATGCTAATGGCTATAGCATACATTTCATGCATCCTTCTACTAAGTGCATCATCCACCTTGTTCTCTTTTCCTTTGACATGATTTATGTAAAATTCATACTCACTGAGGAAATCTAACCACCTTCTTTGTATGGAATTCAAACTTGATTGTCCAAACAAATACTTAATACCACAATGGTGTGTTCTCATCTCAAATATCTCTCCCATGAGATAATTTCACCACATCTTCAAGGCATGCACTATATCTTTCATAGCATAGAGAATTTCACACTCTTTCAATTTCCTTGATTCATAGCATACCACATGTTCATTCTAACTCATGACTCCATCGATTTATTTCTTGCACACATCTGTGCACACAATGAAGTCTGCATATGGATCAACAATTCTTAAAATAGGCGCACTTGTTAACAAATTATTTAAGTGTTGGAAACTCCTTGCGCAATGTGGAGTCCATTCAAATCGTGCACCTTTATTCTATAGGGATGTGATTGGATGCATAATAAATGAGAATCCTTCAATAAACCTTCTCTAGTACCCTACCATTCCCATAAAGGATCTCACTTCTGCAACATTTGTTGGTGTTGGACATTATTCAATGGATTTTATCTTCACTGGGTCCATAGCTATCCCTTCCTCTATAATAATATGACCCAAATAATGAATTTGTCATTGATAAAATGGACACTTTTTTAGGTTTACATAAAGATGATGTTCCCTCAACACTTGCAACACCATCCTCAAGTGATGCTCATGCTCTTCCTTATACTTTGAGTAAATAACAATGTCATCCAAAAATACAACGAGAAACTTATCTAAATAATCTATGAAAACTCCATTCATCAAACACATGAATACAACTCGTGCATTTGACATCCCAAAAGGCACCACTGTAAACTGGTAATGACCATACCTTGTTCTGAAGGCAGTCTTACTGATGTCCTCCATTTTTATTCTCACCTAATGATTTCCAAATATGAGATCTACCTTTGAAAATATCCTTGTCCCTCTCATCTAATCAAACATGTAATCTATCCTAGGAAAAGTATACTTGTTATTCATTGTTACCTTGTTCAACTATCTGAAGTCGATACAAAGTATTAGCATACCATCCTTCTTCTTCATGAAAAAATTGGTGCACCCCAAGGAGACACACTTGGGTGTATATACCCTTCTTAGGAATCTATTCAATTTTCATATGAAACTCCTTTAGTTATGACGTATGCATCCTATAAGAAGTCTTGGATACATGTGTTTCTCCTGGAATTGTATTTATAGAGAAATCAATATCTCTTTTCAGAGGAAATGTCGGGATCTATTTAAAAGCATACTCATACTCTTTTAATACTACGTGGTCTTCCAAACTTGTCACTTTATCCTAAGGTTCCTCTTCCATGTACGATGCAAATACTTGACACTCGTTTCTATAACTTTTCTATAACTGTAAAGACAAAACTTCTCTGGTAGTCACAACTCTTGAAATTCCTTGAACTGATCTTAATTTTCCTTGCTCATCTAGGAAATTGAATGCCTTATTGTAACAATCCAGGACATCATGATACTCATCCGACCAATCCATACCAATGAGGCAATCCTACGATCCCAAAGGTATAATATTCAAATCATCTTTTATGTGCAGTCCATTCATCTCGAATGGACATGCCTTAACCATCTCCTTAATTTTCCTTTTTTCTCCTGTAGCTAACTGCACCAACCAATACTTCCCAAGCTTGATTCTTAACAAATGGAATATTTCCACCATTTTTGGATGTATATAACTATGACTATCTATTGAGTCTATTAAAATAGCAATGGGTTGGTCATTAATCTTACCTTCCACCTTGATCATGTGCGAATGGAACTCAGCCTGCTTGTTATCTAGTGCAACATAAATACTTGGGCACATTTCTACCCATGTCCTCCATTATCATAGCTTTTTGTACATTGTGCACATTCCTCACTTTATCACTTGTTTGAGGGAAATCTCCGCGCATGTGATTTTTTCCACAACCCCAACACTGCATAAGTTGTTTCCATGAATTTTGTCCCACTCTTTCCAACATTTTGGCCTCCTAAAGAGTCTTCTATAATTGTGCAATATTTCTTAAAAACGGTGACCTAACTCCCTTCTTCCTTTGTTCCACCTTACTTTTCATCATGTCTTCCCAAGCCTTTTGGAGATTATATCTTCCCCTTTTCTAATAATAAAGACACTTAGCGTGCCTTATGGTATATTCCAACATTTTAGGGTCATCATTCTATATCCTTTAATTGATAAATGAGGAAAACCCACTCAAATATTTTTGAATCTTCACTTGTCCATCCTTGATAAAAGGTACATAATTCAAAATTTCTAAAAATATTCTTTCCTACTTGTCAATTTTCATGCTCCCAATCTTGAGTTCAAAGAAATCCTTCATTTCCCTGTCATGGTGCCACTAGGTTAAGTATTTATTTTGGAAATAGCTCTTGAAATCTCTCCGAGTCGCTTTATTCTCATCAATGTGTTTCACTTGCACATACCGATCCCACCACATTGGTGCCTTTCCTTTTAACTAATATATAGCAATTCTCCCTTCTGCCTGTGAAGAATAGTTATGCAGTTGGAAGTACTTTCTCATACCCAACAATTGGGTCTATACAACTTTGCCCTTCTTGTGCTCACCATAGAAGGTAGGAGGCTTAATCTTATTCAGTTCCCCCTGTAGCCCGTCAACCTCGATCCTTCTCTTATGCTTTCTGATAGGAGATGGACTTGAGATACTACACACTTTCCTGAAAGAATGCTTACCGATACTTATTTCTTGTCTTCCTCTCTCATCATGAAACCTATGACTCCTTGCTCTACTTATCTATGTCTCCTTATACATCTTCTTTTATATTTTATATAGGCTCTATATCAATTTGACATTGAATTCATATTGCTACACCTCAGCTCTCATAATCCTTTCATTATCATCCTTATAACTCTAGAAATATTTCTACAATAGTTTTATAGTTTCTACCAAGTTCATGCGCTACTCCTTGGATTTCGTACCATCCGCACCCAAACCGACATACAAATATCCAAACTCATCATTAGGAATGTAAGTCCTCTATGCATCTTCCATGTTTTTAACCTTTTGTAATGACTTTGTTCTTCTCTAATTGATGATAATTATGAAAAATGTGCATACAACAAGATTTGTTGATAAGGTGATTTCATGCAATAACTACATGAAAACTTTGCACCATTTTGTTAGAATCCTTCCCTTTTCCCTTTTCTAGTGGAGAAGACCCCGCATCTATTTTTGTTTGAGTCAGTCAACGTGCAACGATGCGATGTTTTATTAATATTCATGATTATATTTACATTTATAGGCATATTGTCCTATTCATGTCCAGGCTCACCAACCTCATATTCACACAGGCTCTCCAGCCTCAAAACATAAACATTCATTCTCGCCCACTAACCCAAGTGCACACAACATAGTGGAATATGTGCACTTTCTCAGGTGCACACAACACACAAAATGTGTGCACCCTATCTTTGTTAACACTTCTCTACACACTTCTCTGATGTGTTCCACACAAAAACTATATGGACATGGCTCACGATCCTAAGTGTACATTACATTTATACTTGGTATCAATCAGATCACCATCCTATGTACAGTTACAAAGGATTCCAGAAAACATCAATGATTTCTTGGACACATTTGAGACAAGGAAAAGGGGAAAATGTTCAATCTTATACACATGAATTCAAGAGGAAGGAATTATCTTTGGGAATTCCATTACATACTCTTGAGAGTCTTCTAAATTATATTGGTATTATGCACTCATATATTTTCCATACTATATTGATGTTTAACCCTACTAATATTGATGAAGTATCAGTACAAGCTACTCACCTTGAAGTCAGCAAAGGAAAACATGTTGTTGAAGATGAGTTAGAGGAGCCATATGAATTCAAGAAGAAGTTTAAGGTAAAATGTAAGAGTAAGAAGGCAATGATAGTGAAGAAGGATAAGAGAGGAATCCTACATGTTCTCACTGCGAGAAGAAATGACATGATAAGAAGCATTGTTGGAAGTTGCAATCAAAATTGAAACCAAAGTGGTATTAGCCTAGGAAGGGTAATAATAAGACAACGAAAATATTTCAAGACCTTGGATCAAATTCTTAGGATGAATCCAAGGTTACAACCATGTGCATCAAAGGTAAATCTTTTGTTGCAAGTTTCAATTCGTGTACTTCTTCTTCAAAGTCTAAATTAATCCTTGATAGAAGGAAAATAGAATAATTATTTCATTTATGATTTATCTCAAAGTACACCAAGATCGATACACTCGTTGATAGTGGATCACAAGTGAATCTTATTTCAGAGAAAGTTGTTCATAATTTCGGATTGGAAACTAGGACTCATCTGAAACTACATCCATTGGGTTGAATTTGTGATAATGCTCAAGTACAGGTAACTAAGCAATGCAAGTTAAGGTTTGTGATCACATCCAGTTTCATTGATGAGATAGAGTTAGACATGGTTCCACTTGAGATTTGTGGGATGATTTTGGGAAGCCCATACTTGTATGATAGGAAGGACATTTTCTACAGGGGACAGAATAAGTATCATATTTTTAAGGATGGGATTGACTTCATTGTGAGACCTCATCATGTGAAGACGAATTTGACAGTTCTCACTACATGGCACATGCTAGCTAATGCTGGTATCTAGGATCTAGATATATAACCTACGGTTGAAATCATAATAGATTCTTTGCTTGATATTTTTACTGTTAAGAAGGGAATATATGTTGATGGTTCATTCTCTTTCACATATGTATATTTTACTTTGTTGTTCAGTTTATTACTAATCATTGAATTATGGTTGGCTACTGCAACAATGAATGGAAGAGTTTGTGAATTTAAGGGAATGGTTAACACTATCAGCAGTGTTTTTTTATTATTAATTATGATTGTGATGATTAAGGTTCTCGTTACCCAAGAAGGAAGGATGAATGATACTTGACAAGTGAGGCAAAATCATTCTCACTTGATTTATGAATAATCCATACTTTTGGAGGTCCAAAAGTCCTCCAGTAGGGAGGTGTAATTCAGGAGTATCTAAGGAATTCTCATAGAGGTCCAAGACGATATAGAATTCCAATAGAGGTCCCAAGGGGTCCATAAAAGCTCAAATTTTGACTATCTCAAATGATTGAGAAAACAACATCATTGCGTAGAGCTCATGGTCAGTTTCCAATGATGCAAATGACAAGTCAAACAAAGATTTTATGCAAAATTTATAAGCGATCAAGGTTCAGGTCAAATAGAACAAATTCAAAGGTCAATTAAAAGGATGATGTTATCATGGTATAGGATGATGTCAGCATGTGACGTAACATATGACAA
Source organism: Picea glauca (assembly GCA_000966675.3). NCBI lineage: Eukaryota > Viridiplantae > Streptophyta > Pinopsida > Pinales > Pinaceae > Picea > Picea glauca. Next base: position 517,470 of record JZKD02S0779909.1, read on the forward strand.
TACTCCCATACAAGTGACATGGAAAATTAGTTGCCCACTGACTAGGCATACGGTACTGTCCAAGTGGACCAATAGTTCATTGACACATGGCGAGGATAGCCAATATGAGGTTGTCATGTGGCAACATCCCATTGTACAATATTGTTTAATGTTGTGTAAAAAAGTTAGGGAGTCAATGAGTATGAACCCGTGACCCCCATAACACTCAAAACCTTAACATACCTGCCACAACCAATGCATCACTACATTCAGTCTTAACCCATATATGACATAAAATATATTTATATTGTAATTAAAGTTGAATTGGGTGGATAAAGGGTCGAGGTCCTAGGCACTCAACCTTAGCCATAGCCCTTGGTTCATTTGTATTCCATGTAACCACAACTATGTTCCACGTGGAGGTTAAAGTTATATATCACAAACAATAGTTATGACATATGGTTTAATTGTTAACCATATGAAAACCCAAAGTTCGGGTTGTTTCAACTAACGAACTATATATATTATATATATACTTGTAACAAATAAACAAATATGTCATAACTTAGAAACCTCCGCTAACCAACTTACCACTATTGTCGGTTGGTTATAACTATATACCAAATTTTGATTAAAGACCATCCATTATTTGTGAAGGTGGTTAAGGGGCCTGTGTCGTATTTAATGGGCGTGTAGACCAAGGAAGGATGCACATTCCAATACAATAACACATGTCAAATTGTATGAGTTTATATGAAGAGTTCATTTATTTGTCTCGAAGTGCATGTCGAGTTTGGTGAGTTTGGTAAGTTTATCGGTTGCATGGAAAAAACGTGCCATAGGATATATTGTCCACACCTAGGAAAGTGTATACTCGTTGGATTCATTTTTTCACAAGGATTATGAATATGAATTCATTTTTGTGATAATGGGTCATTTGTAAAAGTCTTATCTGATTTTGTCATGTATGAGACATGTAATCTCGTTATATAGCTAAAAAGGGATTTTTCGGCCCCTATTTAGATTTTGGTCGTCTTTATACTCAAATTTCTCATAAATTTGCAAGGAATTCAATGGTAAACTTTGTTTTTGCATTTGAGCAATAGATTTTTGGAGTGTCTTCAAAATTGTTTTTTCTAAAGTCCATGTTGTAATGTAATTTGACATTTGAGATGATGGAGAGCAGTTTCAATGATTTAAAGGGAACTTGAAGATGATGTAAAGTATATCATCAATATCTATATTTTAAGTTCTTTTATTTTTCTATATTATCTCATTATTCTTCAAGTTATTCATCAATATTAATGAGGTTTATGGACACATAAGCATATTCACATGTGTTTTTGCAAATAGTCAAGCGATCTTCATTTATCGAATCTGGTTGGATGCTTAGGTGTATTCAAGAATTTATTGTACATCTAAGGATTTTTAGATGAACAAGGAACCCACCATATACATAGGTCAACATCTCTAAAATGGGTGACATATGTCCTATCCTCCCCACCACATCAACATCAACATTGACCAGTATAGGGTCACAACATGTCCAAGGTGAAGTCAACATGAATTTATCAAGGCCTTAACCAATTTTGGTTTTTTTTCGAGTGAGATCAATTTATCTATTTGTTTCTCACCATGAGATCAATGATGGAGGTTATAATCGAGACCATATTTGGAAAAATATGATGAGAATTCCCCAATGCAAGTTATCTCCCAGGGTCGACGACGACATCATTGTCGGAAAAATGATACTAGGGTTCCCCCCAGCACAAGTCATCTCCTAGTGCCAATAAAGACAATGTCTTTTCCACCTCGACCTTACACATGGAGCCAACTTACCATGCCACCAAGGATACATAGAGGGAGAGATGAAAACATGCTATGCCAATGAAGCATTATTAGATTCAACCACCACTTTCCATGTGGACACAAGGACCCTCCAAACATGCTAAAAAACATATCAAAAATGGGTGACATGTGTCCTATCCTCCTTGCCACATAAACATATGTATGGACTAGTATAATGTCGCCACGTGTCCTGGGTGACATTAACATGACTTCGTCTTCACTTAATGATTTTGGGTTTTGTTCAAGGTCAATCGACAGTCTAGATCTAATCATGTGATTGGGATCGACGACTAAAATAAAGTGTTGAAAGGTATCATATCATCCCAATGATGAGGCTTCTACAACATCATCATCGAGAAAGTCTCGGTTCACCCTAGTGCGAATGATCCCCGATTGTTCCGACGATGACATCGTCATTGAGGAAATGAAGTTGACCTCAACGTGAGTTATCCCCTAGATCCAACCATGATATTCTTACATATCAAGAAAGCATTTCATATCCAACTAATAGCTTCCACCTATGTCACATCAACACCATAGTTCACCAATAAAAAGGTGCCACGTTTCGAGACTGACATCAGCTTGACATTGTAGAGGCCTTAGCCAATTTTTACTTTTGATTGCATCAAATCAAAAACTCTCCTTATTTTTCTAGGGCATATTGACGGTCCATATTTGATATTGGAGCTCCAATCATATCGACTTATCGTCTCCTCAGAAGTTTTTAGTCTCCATCAATGTTCAAATCCTCGATCCTTGATTGTCGATCCTTGATACACCACATCATCAAAATTCCTATCTCTTGATCCAACAAACTAAGCTCGTACTCAAAAGATCAATGGTTTCAATCGTTTGCTAATATTTATCCAACTATGGTCGAGTTTTGCGACTTCTATAGTTTTTATTCTATCACCCAACCAACCAAAAAAATAAATGATTGCAAGTACTTTTAAATGGAAAATTTGAAATGATATTTTGGATGGCAAGTTTCCTTCTTCCCCACAATATCAACATAACATATTTTAGTGGGTCAAAGTAATTTTTTTAGTTTCACCAGAGAGAAAACCATTCAAGAATCAAGAAGTAGTAAGAATATTCATGAAGCAAGAAGTGGTTTCAAAAATCTGTTTTAGGGCATGAATGAGAAGAATAAAGAAAAATGAAGGCCCTCATTGATGAGGCCGAAACTTTGGGGAATTGAAGAGTTTATTATACTTGAAGTTGTTTGATCAGAAACCTCGAGCACAGATAAATGGTAACTGCAGCAAGAAACCTAATTTTCATCCTTCGTGTTACTGTTTCAGTCTGTAATTCCTCCCTTGTAGTGTTTTTATTATAACAAAAAATCTCCTTCCATTTTTCTTTTCTTGGATAAGATATGATTTATAAAAGCTTAGACAATAGATTATACTTCATGTTCAATGTTATTGTATGATGTCTTGTCTTGACACAAAAGTGATTCCCTCCGAATGAATGACTATTTCCTATTAGTTCCTTACTCTTTCAAATAATATGTAGAGGGTACCTCCATGTATTTGAATGTGTGAAGATCATAATTGTTTGAAGCACGTTTTCATTGATTTGTTTTCACCTATTAGAGTTGTTGAACTCTTAATTTCTCATCACGTTGTTCTTTTTTCATAAACTACATGATTCATTCTTAACAATCTCATGTACATTTATCATGTTTTTCTTATAATTCACCACTTCATTCTCTTTTAAAATTTGATTTTTTGAAACACTATTAGACATATGCCTCTAAGAGTTAAGAGCATTTTATATCTAATATAAAAGTGCTTGAGATCCTATAATTTCGAGAAGAAGAGAGGGAAAAACTTCCCAAATATTACACAATTACTTTACTGCAAATATAGTTTTAAGACTCAACCTGATTCTTAGCTCATGGGGTGCCTCAACATAATTAAAATAAAAACTTAGAACATCTCGAGGAATAAGAAGATGATAGATGAATTCTCCAATGGGAGCAGATATATGCTCCAAAAATTCCTAGAATCCTAGGGGAAGGCCTAGGAGGTCAACTTACACCACACAATACAATTGTATGGCTTCATCCACGTGGAAAATTGTATACCTTTCATGTCACATGTAACAAGGATATTGCTACAAATACAAATGATATTACGCGCAAATAAGTGACATGATTAATTTCCTTAATTGTGTACTAAAAAGATAGACTTTGATTAAGTTATGAGTTGTTGTATAATTCAACAACGAAGTTTTGACGCTTCCTTAACCTAGGCATTTATTACACACTTACTTGAAATCCTACATGCAAAATACCCTAAAAGAATGTGTCGTGTGAGGATATCACAAACAACAAACTATTCATCTAGTAGAATATCTATATGATTTTCCTTTAAGAAATTACTATATCTTAAGATAAACCTTCGAAATAAACTTTCAATAGTGAAATTGTCATCGCTTCCTCCTCGTACAACAATTATTTTTACATCATTAAAAAAACTCAAGAGAATGGATAGCAATATGCTCTTAATACCTTATAGCGGCCATGCTCAACCACATAGGGAAACGCATGACACTTATGTTGTAAAAGAATGTTGTTAATGTAAAAACATGGTCATTAACTATGGCTAACACACCTCATATAGACATACTCTCCAATGGCTTTGTCACGTGATTGAACCTATCATACACAATATTTTCCCTAAAGGATCCCAACCCTATATGCATTGGAAGGAATATTCTATTTTATCATATAGAGAACTTTGGAAGGAATAGTCAAACTGTATCATATAGATAACTTTATAGTACAAAAGACAATGACTAGACTTTTCTAACACTTTTAATTTTTAAATATAGATTTGCATTTTTGGATTTGGTCAAATATTTAATGAGTTTAATTTTAATGATTTGTGAATATTTTTATTTTAATCATTTGTGTTTGAATAAGAGTGAATTGAAAAAATAACAATTCTTTTTTTTCAATTCTATCACAACAAAGTTTTACACTACTCCATTGAATTATTTTGAAATTCAGACTATCTCATTTTTTTTGAAAACCGGACTATCGACTTGAAACCGAGAGGTAAAACAAATCTCCCATTAATATTTTTCTTGCAAATAAAAAAATTGAAATTTAATATAAAGGGATTTAAAATGAATAGAGATGGATAATGGATTAACAATCTCCTATTAATGTTTTTCTTGCAAATCACAAATTTGAAATTCAATGAAAAGGATTTAAAATTACTAGAGATGGATAATGGATTAAAGTGGTGGTGTAGAGTTGTAATGGATGTAGAGTTGATATAATAGTACTATGTATAGGATAATGGATAGTTGGTTATTAGTCCATGTTGTAGGTATAGAGGGACTATACTGATCGATAAAGCATTGACTATATATTAGTTTGTCCTTTGACCGGAAATATTTGCACAATACCTATTGTTGGAGCTATGGAATTAAAAGCATATATTTTTATATATTAAAAGTAACATATATGTACTTATCTGATTAGCTAAGAGATTGGAGGTCTTATTGTCGGCTTCGCTATTCCCAATGCAGTGTATGGCAACATATCCGAACTTTTTTCTAGTAGACAGTATGTTTTAATTATATATTTTTCCTGTATATTGCTTGAAGCTCGATTAATGCTACCATTAGTTCGAATGTTTGTATTAGCATTTTCTGCTACCAGAATATATCTTTCAGTTTTGATATGTACTAAGCATATTGAAATGTTTTCATATCCAAGCTTTGTATATTTCTTGAAATTTATTGACACTTATTCTGAGATGCCTCAATAGGCCTGACAACATAAATGTTTACATGACGCGACATTCTCCAACACCCCTGACAACTTAAATGTTTGCATACCACGAGGTCCTTAGACAACCTGAGAGTCTTAAATGTTTATGTAAATATGGTTCTCAGAGTACATGCCAGTTTAATAGCCATTGTATGTTTCATCTTTGTTCTTCCATTGAAGCTACATACATTGTTTATTGGTTTGGTGACTACTTCTTCTTTGTTGGTTTGGTGGGTGCTGCCATTATATGTTTCATCCTCATAATCGTTGAAGCTACATACATTGTTTACTGGTTCGGTGAGTGGTTCTTCTTCGGTGGTTTATCGGTTTCTTTTTTTGTTGTTTCGCTTGCGATTCGACCTGTGCTTCTACGTTTCATCGTTTCGAGGTAAGTTTCGATGCCATAGTTTCATTTTGTATTCCTTGTTTGTTGTTCAATGTTTGTAGTTTGCAAGTAAGAATGTTTTCTTATTTGTAGTCACATGTTTCTTGTATGTTTTTGGTTCCTTTTCTTCTTCGACTGTAGTTTCGTAATCATTGGAGATACATATGTTGTTCATTGGGTCGGTGGCTTTTGCTAGTTTGTTGATTCCTAGGTTGTTGGTTCTGTTTGTTTGCCTGGGGTTTGTTCTTTGGGGCCCTGGGGGTGTAGTTTGACCTCTTCGTGCTTTCTCACTGGTTTGGTCCTTGCTGGTTTCTTTTCTTTGATTCGGCCTTGCAAGGTTGGGGTGCAGCGGCGGTGGTTGGAGCATTTATTTTTTATTTTTTTGTTGGATTGTTATTGTTTTTTTGGGGCGCTTTACTATGTTCAGCCCCTGCACCCACCAATCAATCTGCAATTGTGTTATTTTCTATTTTTGCAGAGGTCGCTATCTATATTTGTGTGAGATTTTCCTGGTGCTCGAGTCCTGCCATGAAAGAAAATAGTTGCATAAAAAATTGTTGGAGGATTAAATGTGAAGTTACAATATCCGTTGTTTTTTTGTTGGGATAAAGCATATGTATGCATCCTACATTTATAGAGAATGTATGGTCAGATGTGCGGATATGACATGACATTTCTTTCTCCTCTACATAGACTGGTGTGCGCACGATACAATTTGTGTTGTGCTTGAGATATGATATCTGCAACAAAGATTCTTCAAGATTATATTTTCATGTCTGGAAGCATGTCTGGGTAGTTTTCCATGGAAAACTGAGAACTTGTAATGTGGGCACAATAGTCTATGTAGAGGATAAAGAACATGGTTAAAGGGCATATCTGGACGAATTTCCAGGGAAAACCAGAAATCGTTTAGCTGGGGCCGTGCAATTGTGTGATATTTTCTGCCTTGTAATATATTTTGGCCAGGGAAAAAAAAAGCTAGATGTTTACACCCATGGATAGAGAAGAGAAAAGGTTCATGTTTATGCCTTTGTAAACTATTCGTTGAGTCAGTTTTGTTGTATCTACATATTTCTTGTTCTCCAGTGAATACCAACTTCCATTGATGTACATTGAATTTTGTGGGTTCTCACACTGAAAAAAACAGAGTAGCTGGAGAAAAGGAGGGAGTCTTGAATGCATCGGCTGAAGAGGATATAGAAAGGTGCATGATTGTACTATTGTTTTATATTGCGTTGTTTTGTATTTCATTTATGGTATGTATATGTGTTAAACTAGTTGTGTGCCTTCCTACATGGTAAGCTATCTTGGTTACATATGTTCCTTCCTACATACTAAGCTATTTTATGTTCGTTATGTTTGCACTGCATTGTTGCATTTAAAGAAACAAAATCATTAGACATGACGAAGGACACTTTGGCAGGTAAATAGACCTTTTTATTTTTATTTTAGATGTATGTTTTCATACTAACTTGCCTTCGTCTCAATTGCATCTTTGGCGTTGCTTCCTTGGAAAAAACAGGTTTCTTGGATAGGGAGATGAATTCTTCTGTGAAACAACAGAGGGTTTTGTGGTACAATCTTCTAAAATGTATACCAAGTGTGCCTGTAAATTTAATATACAAACCGGGAGGGAGCATATAATATTAGACTTGAAAACAATGAATTCGCAGTAATGGGCCTTTCTACACTCCCCTATTTCTACTTTTTCCATTTTCTATTATCTCTTTTGTTTTCTAATTCATCTTCTTAGTGTGGTTTCCGAAAATTCCCTCGTGCGCCGGTTGGCAGACTAACGGATTGACATATGTGGTCATGCTTCTACCTTATTCCATAGTTACCCACTTTGTCGATTGCGGATGCCAGGTGGGCAGGTTGAAGATTTCTCCCCTGGCTTCTGAGGGTCCGTAATATACACATTGGCCATGGTGACCCGCGGTTACTCCATGTTTACTGTTAAACATTTGTCCAGTTAAAAAATTAAGATGCATACAATTTTACGGTTATTTGGTCCTTCCGATGGACAATATACAATGCATATATTTGTTTACTCCTGATGTTCATCTGCACATGCCTGCATCATAAAAAGTTGGACTAGTGAGATGGCCATGAGCAGTCAGTCATCCAAGACATCAACAGACTGACAAGGCCAAAGGTAAATATGCATACGTTGTGCTCTTACTATGTTTACTGAACAAATTTTGTGGGATATATATTCATCTATGGCATGGCGGATATAATGATGCCATTTTCAATACATGGTTTCCAGCTCGCAAGAAGTATCAACAAGTACAAGCGAAACGCGAAGGTGTTGCATGTTCCGCAAACCAAGAGGTGTGGTTGCGAAATTGTGGCTCCATAGTTCATCAATATTATTCATGTACTTGTAGCACACTACCATTCACTTTAGTTTTCCTATTCAAAAAAATGTCATCAGGTCTAGAGTTGTGACATCCAAAGTATTATCAATAGAGGGCTTGAACAATCACTAAACTGGACAACTGTTCATCGGGGACATAATGGTTTTCTATACCACCTACTTGGATAAGGCAAACAAAAGTAGATCCATTATGTGTGCTGATATGACAGACAAGGACGCCATGATGATAGTCACACTGATTGTTCCTCCACAACTTGTCCACAAACATGCAGAAAAGATATTGCCGCATAATGGGATATCCATTACAAATTTTAATGTATTGCCCAAAACAGTATATGACCATGGTGATTGCGATCAAATTATTTTTCTCAACGAAACAAGTATTGTGGAAAAACATTCCTGCTATTTGTTCAAAATATCGCTTCCTCCTGGACTCGACTATCGGGAAACTTGCACAAAGCACTGATATTTACCCAATCAGAATGATTAGGGATGTTGTGACACTGGCAAGAAAATTTGGGTCGAAACACATTCTCCATATAAAGGATGGACAGTGGGACAGCGACAAGGAAATGGTATTGCTTTTCATATTCAATTTTGTTCTTAACTTTCGCGTCTGCATATATGTGGGTTAAGTAAAACAAATATTGCATTGTTCCATGTTGCAGCTACAATTGTTCGATACGTATTCAGATTTGTTTTCATTAATGGAACAACAATTGCATAGAGGGAAGATTCCACTTATGATGTTCAAAAATATAACAAAGAAAAAGGATGTTAGAGAAAGGATCTTTCGGACAACCCAGGCAACATTTGTAATAGAGTTGTGAGAAGATATAGTAGAGGATCTGGAGAAACTAGCTATCTCCACAATTGTTGTGCGTATACATCCACAAACTCATCCTCACTTTGCTTATAGAAATAGCCTTCAACAAATTTATGCACCTGTTTACTTTTTATTTTTTGTATTACAGGGGAGGGGGGATGCAGTTGTGTATTATATTGTTCAATGTATTAATCCCTTTGTTCGCGTTGCCAGGTTGAAGGTCTTTTAGTTGCAGGCAATGTGTACTCGACACCCTTTGAGCCTGTATGTGAAAAATTCCATTCCGTTGCTTCTTCTTCCGCTTTGATAAGTGATGATATGATTAATTGTCTATGATGCGATGAAAAATGTCCATATATTTATGGACATTGCGTCAATGGTGTTATCCGAACCATGGGCAACACAACTGTGCAATGTTCGGTTAGGCAATCTCTGTTACAAAATGTGCTTCCTGAATTGGCAGAGTTGTCGTATGAAATGTATTTACACAAAAAGGCAAGCAATGTCTATATGTTGCGGCAACTTCGGATATAGAGAAAATTCACCTTAAATGAGGACAATGCAATTTTGAATATCGACTAAAGAAGGCAAAAAAAAAATTAAATCAAACTTTGGGAGGAAACGAAAATACCTCATGTCTCTCTGTAATATTTGTTCAACATCCAAATGAATGTTCGTTTCAAGAGAAAAGGAATGTGCCGACGTCTTTTCTTTGTATATAAAATTGTTTGGTGCAAAGATCGATGGGTTTTGCTCAATGGAACCTTCTGGGAACTTTCTTTTGGGTTGTTTAAACTATGGTTGGTTCTTGGTTATCTGGTTTGTCTATCAATTTGTATACCGTGGAACTCCAGCTCTTCTTTAGAGGACAGGGAACAATATAGTTGAACTTTTTTAGCCAGGTGGCATCCAGATCCACCTGATAAATTCTATGGCCATGTGACGTAAATGTACTATGTGACTTGTTTTGGCAAATTTCCTTGATCGATGAACTTGGTCAAATTATTTTTGTGAAATAATTTGAAATCAACGAATATATAGTGTGCGGAGTGAAACTGTCTTATCATACCAACAAGAGGCTCTTAAAATTCAAATTGATCGTTGTTTTCGCAATTTTTTATTATTCGATGAACTCGGTAAAATTAATATCCTAGAATAAGTTGAAATCAATGAATATATACTGTGCAGAGTGCAATTGTGCTATCATATGAACAAGAGGGCCTTAAACTTCAAATTGGTCCTTGTTATGCTTGCGGTGATAGAATTTTACAAAAGCATTCTTGTGTTTCCTTCATTTTTTTAAAAATAAGCAATTTAACATACATTGATAATTTAATGTAGTTCACTTGTACAATAACAATAGTTAATATTAATATTTTAGCGTCTGAAAATAATGTTTTTAGCTGAAGTTAGATAGGATGAGCATTGCTAAACAATTGCAATCTTGAACCCGCCAAACGTGGAATCCGCGAGTCCACCTGTCAATTTTTATATCGCAGAAGTCTAGGTGGTATTTGCAGGACACCGAACAAAAGAGGTTCAAATTTCAGCCCGCCAGGCCAAGAACTCACGATCCAAAAAGTGCCCAAGTATGGAACGATGGATCTGAATATGCTCTGTAAAATATCTTGTCCATACTTTCTAAAATTACATGTTTTCTATGTATTTCTCATTTGTCAGAAAATTTTTATATCAGTCGCTCGACCAGATTGTACAAACTTTCTCTTTTAATTAAATTTTGTAATAGAAAAAATTATTATTAATAATTTAGTGTTTAAAATCATGTTTTTAGATATGTTAGATAGTTGATAGGGATTAGAATCTATAAACAATGGCCTTAAGTCCATCTGTCAATCTCTATATCGCGGAACTCCGAGGGCTATTCAGAGGACAAGGAACAATGAAAACTGCATTGTTGAGTGATGCAGCTCACAGGTCTGTTTATCAATTTGTAAATTGTTGAGATGTGCTTGGTGTTTGTAAAACGCGGAACAATAGAGGCCCAATTTTCAGCCCGCGAGCCCCACAGACCCGATAAAAAAAAATCGCTGGATATGAAATCCATACCGGATTGCTTCGGGACAATAAAACCGCAATGTTCATCCAACCAGACCGAGTCCACCTGTCCACTTGTATATCGCGGAAGTTTGGGTGCTAGTTGTAGGAGACAGAACAATGGAGACTCTATTGTCAGCACGCCAGGCCGTGAACCAAAAACTGCCTAGGCATGGAATGAGGGTTCCACATATGCTGTATAAAATCTCATTCCATAGTTTATATAGAGACAATGTCCACAAGTTCGTGTGTCAGCTTGTATATCGCGGAAGTCTAGGTGTTATTTTTAGGACGTGGAACAATAGATACTTAATTTTTAGCCTGCTAGGTCGCGAACCCGCAATCCAAAAAGTGCCCAAGTATGGAATGAGGGATCCGCATATGTTCTAGAACAATGTTTTTGTACAGTGCAGAAGAATAGAAGCCCAATTTTCAGTCTTCCAGCCCCAGAGCTCCCAATAAAAAAATTCGCTAAATATGGAATTCATATGGGATCTTTGCATATGTTGTATAAAATCTCATTCCATACTTTATTTAGAGACTATGTCCACAAGTCCGCATGTCAATTTGTATATTGCGGAAGTCTAGGTGCTAGTTGTGGGACACAGAACCGTCGATACTTAATTAAAGCCTACCAGGTCGCGAACCCACGATCCAAAAAGTTTCGAAGTATGGAATGAGGGATTCTCATATGTTCTAGAAAAATGTGTTTGTAAAGTGCGAAACAATAGATACCCAATTTCCAGCTCCCCAGGCCCAGATCCCCCAATAAAAAAAAATGCTAAATTTGAAATTCATACGAGATCACTACGGGACAATAAAAGTGCAATGTTCAACCAGCCAACCCGAGTCCACCAATCAATTTGTATATTGCATAAATCATAGTGCTATTTGTAGGAGACAGAACAATAGAGACTCTATTTTTGGCGCGTCAACCCACGAACCCGCAATCCAAAAACTGCCTAAGTATGGAATGACGGATCTGCATATGCTTTATAAAATCTCATTCCATACTTTATATAGAGACTATGTACAAAATTCCACATGTCAGTTTGTATATCTCGAAAGTCTAGGTGCTATTTGTAGGACACAGAACAATAGATACTTAATTTTCAGTCCACCAGGTCCCGAACCCGTCATCCAAAAAATTCTCAAGTATGGAATGAGGGATCCTTATATGTTCTAAAACACTGTCAATTTGTATATCACGGAAGTCTAGGTGCTATTTGTAGGAGACAGAACAATAAAGACTCTATTTTCGTCCCACCAGGCCACGAGCTTGTGATCCAAAAATCACCTAAGTATGGAATGAGGGATCTGCATATGCTGTATAAAATCTCATTCCATACTTTATATAGACTATGTCCACAAATCTGTGTGTGAATTTGTATATCGTGGAAGTGTAGGTTCTATTTGTAGGACACGGAAGTCTAGGTGGTATTTGTAGGACACAGAACAATAGATACTTAATTTTCAGCCCGCCAGGTCGCGAACAAGCGCTCCAAAAAGTACCCAAGTATGGAATAAGGGATCCAAATATGTTCTAGAACACTATCAATTTGTATATCGCAGAAGTTTGGGTGCTATTTGTAGGAGACAAAACAATAGAGATTCTCTTTTCGGCCTGCCAGACCGCGAGCCCACGATCCAAAAAATGCCTAAGTATGGAATGAGGGATCTGCATATGCTGTATAAAATTTCATTCCATACTTTATATAGAAACTGTCCACAATTCCGCATGTGAATTTGTATATCGCGGAATTGTAGGTGTTATTTCTAGGACACGAAACAATAGACACTTAATTTTCAGCCCGCTAGGCCGCGATCCCACGATCAAATGCAATGTTCAGCCAAGCAGAGCGTAGGTCCTGTCAATTTCTATACCATGAAAATCTGGGTTCTATTTGTAGGACACAGAATAATAGAGACTCTTTTTTCATCCCGTGAGGCCTCCAACCCACGATCAAAAAACTGACTAAGTATGGAATCACTCTTTTTTATATGGCTCGTTTGTCGAAATACTTTTATATCACTCGGTCAACCAAATTGTGAAAACTTTCTCGTATAATTAAATTCTACAATATAAATATTTAATAGTAATAATTTAGCACAGGTTAGGTTCTGAATTTGTATATCGCAGAATTGTCACTGCTATTTGTAGAGCGGGGAATAATAGATGCCCAATTTTTTTCCCGCTAGACTGAGAACCCCCGATCCAAAAAACTGGCTAATTATGGAAATAATACGGATTCGGTAAGGACAAAAAAAAATGCAATCTTGAACCAACCAACCCGCAAGTCCACCTGTCAATTTGTATATCGTGGAAGTGTAAGTGTTATTTTTAGGACACAAAACAATAGAGGCTCAATTTTCAGCCCGCCAGGATGAGAACCATCGACCGTTCACATGCCCTGGGTATATCTTCGCCCAACCGCTTTTTATACTTTGGTATTTCTTGGAATCGGTTTCGCCATTATTGTTGCCTTCATACTTGTTTTCAGATATGCAATAATTAATCTTTAATGCTAGTAGCCATCCTGCAACAACCGTTAAAACTATCATTAAATTCTGGAATTCCGAAGAAGATTTGTCATTAGTACGAATTAAACTAAGATTTGCCCAAAAGCATGTTATCCTTCCCAAGTATTCATTTCAAAGGCCATGCAATATTTTTTTTTGGTGCACCGATGGGTTGGTGCTTTTAAGAAATTTCCGATTCTTAATCTCTTTTCGCCGTCACCGCCACATTCGCACTTTTTTCTAATTGTGAAATTAGTGAGTTGTGATGGTCACAACTCATTCCGCACGAACCCTGGAAATTTTGATTGATCAACGAAAGGCTCGAGGAGATATTCCATTGATTCCATTATATTATCCCTCCCCGATTTTCATTTCGAACATCATCTCGACCAAACGCAAATTCTAAATAACTTCTGGCAACAGTTCTCTCCACACACAGTAAACACATTGGGGCATAATGGCCAGAGGTTCCACTATTCCAGGGCATATTGTTACTATTCATCTCCCTTCGCCCAGTAGGAAAAAACGAGATGGTCCCTTGGTACACCGAGAGATATATTTCAAGCCAAAAAATTCCATTGCAACCCTGGCTAGTCAGAGAACCTGCCCAGTGGCAGTCATTGCTATCGCAAAAGTTGATGCCATGAATTCTAAGCTGGAAGAAGATGATCTGATCGACGATGATATGACAATGGATGATGGCAATGCAAAGAATCTTCCCACTCCTACACCCAAATTGAAATCAACCATAATGAACGGACCTTCCCGACTTGGTGATCGTAGTCATGACAAAAGGAGTTTCAAAAAAGAAACTGACAATGAACGCAACAACCACTTTGCACCGCCAAAGTAGGAATTCCAGATTTCCAAATTAGTCTGTTTCGGGCGGAAGAGTTTCAATGTAAAGCAATGTATGTTAATGCTCCCAGAGATACATTTCAAGCCAAACAAATATTGTTTAACATTTTTGGCCATCAGGTCCAAAACTCTCGCTCCTGCCACACATTTTCCTACTAGTCATCTCCTTCTACCTAGAATGGACTAATTTGGGCCTCTACAATTGTATGTGCAAGTTGTTCTACTGAATTGTTTTGGACTATGCAAAGGCGGTTTCAGTTAGGGGCTATTGCACTTGCCCTACGACCATTTTCGTCTTCTTTCTGAGGAAAAGCTTCTGAAAAATATCAATTTCAGTAGAGGATGATTCATCAATGAGAAAACTCCAAGAATCTTGCATATTGTAGAACCCATGCCTGTGTTTGTTGCAGATACCTTCAATGTTTTGGCCCAAAGAAATGGGTCCAATTTCTAAGCATAGATGCACAATACTCGGTGTTTTGCTTATTTTTTTATTTTAAATGGATTTTCTATTAAAAAACAATTGCCTTGCACTCTTCGTTGCTGCCTCTTTTCTGGGTTTAACGCATGTTCTAATTGGCATGGTTCGGTGCTCTCGTACTTCTTCAATCTTTTGTTTACTAATACCAATACACAATGTTGTAGCAAAATCGTTGTTCTTGTTTGTAGACATGCAATTATTAATTTTTAATGCTAACAAACCATAATGCAATGGGTTTAATACTTGAGTTAATATGTTTCACTAATGGTAGAATGCATGAATAACACAGTTACATGCACACGTTCCAACAAAATCTAATCTTCCACAAAGCATTTGCTGGAAATTACTAGAAAAACAAATTTAGTGGTTAAGTTGATATGTTACAATCATGGAATAATGTATCAACAACATAGTTGCAGGCATACATTGCAATAAAATGTAATCTTCAACAATGCATTTGCTGAAAATTAGTAGATCATGGTTTTGCAACGATGGTCCTTCTTTGAAACCAATTTGCGCTTACGAAAACTGCATTCCGCCTCTCTATTTTCCCACTCTTTTATTCCCTCTAGTTTCTCTTCCTGGTTACTTAATCGTTTTTTTCCCGACAATGCGTTGGTCTGCAACTTTATGGATTCACACATTTGTGTTTCCAACGACCGCTTCCCCTTTCTTTAAATTGACCGTGTATTGTTTCCTGTCCCACAACTGGCACCCAGAGTTCCACCATATACAAATTCATAGTCGGACTTGCGTGTTGGTCGGGTCAACATTACAATTATACTTTTTCATGACCTCCAAACAACATTCAGAGCTTCGATATATAAAAATTGATAGATATTCAAAATTGCAACCGTTCTTAGATCATACGCTTTTCCGTATTATGGTCCACCTATCATGCCCTTTTCTGTGCTGCACATTTTTGCACTAAAAACTTTTGAGAAATACAATTTAACCATCGAGTCCTCGCATATTTAGTGGAACTATTGTCACCCCATTTTGAATCTCATCTGTCCGCTTTCCATACTTCGCCATTTGTTCGAATTTCTCTGGCGAATCATTGATTTGGCAGGTTGAAGAAATATTCAGTTCGTAGTCGTTGTTTCCTGTATCCATGTCCCTTTGCAATTAGTAGTTGGAAATCATATATAATATCTTATTGCCACGTATGAAATTAGCAATTTCCCTGTTCCATACTTAGCCACTTTGGCACAATTCCGCAACTATACAAACCGGTCACTCAACTGGCCCATCATGATCTCTTCCATTTTACACATTTTGCACTCAAAAATTCTAAAACCTGAAATTTCATCATGCAACACTCGGTTGTCCTAACTATCTCTATAACACTTTTTTTCAATCCCTTCCGACCGTTTTTTAGATCTTTCCATTCTTTCCTTGCTCTCCACCCTCTCCATCACCTTCGCACTTGTCTATAATAAAAGAAAATAAAAATTTATATATATATATATATCATGTTTCTAAATATGCAATTACTAACATTTAATTCTAACAAGTCATCATGCAGAAACCGTATATATTGTCTTTGATGGGCGAAAGGCTCGAGGACATCTCGTATTCATTCGCATTAAACCAAAATTTGTGGGAGGATTATATTATCCCTTGCGAGTGTTGATTTCAAAATCATGAAATCCCGTTCACACGGCCTGCCCTTCGCACGTTCACGAAACCTCCATTCCTTAATTGCTCTTCATTGTACCCACTATGTTCGCATTTCTAAATATGAAATAAAGAAATTTTACTACTAACAGTTCATCATGCACCACTAATATAGGTTTTCATTAATCAGCAAAAGGCTCGAGGACTTTCCCATTTAGAAACATTTAACCAAGATTTAGCAAAAAGTTACATTCTTCGCTCTAACGATTCATTTAAACCATCATCTGCAGCAAATAACCTTCTCATAAACCTATGGCATTAGCTTGAAAACATTTCTGTGGAGATACAGTGAACACCTTCGGGCATGAGGACCAGAACTTCCACTGGTCCAGGGCATTTTCTTATTACTCAACCCCCACCCCAGAGAACCAAGTAATTTGGACCTCCGAGATTTCTCATGTAGGTTGCGTCCCTGAGGTTTTTGACTGTAATAACCTGGTCTCTTGGTGCGCCGATAAATTTATTACAGACCAAAGAATTATTCCACTACATGACAACTCTTATGTTTCTTTGTCACCTCAGGTCTTCCACCAGATGTTGAAATTGTCAAAGCCAACATTGACATTCAAAGGAGAAGATTGCAAATAGTTCCTAGCAAAGAATAATAACGGATTGGACCTCTTGCCTCATTTTTTGGAAAGGATGAATCTAGTTACTGAAAATATTACAAGTATGGAGGTTAGTTCATTTAGAAATCCATTTTGGGAAATTGCCTAGATGTTTACAAGAATAACAAGACAAGAGTCCACAGGTATTGTTTCCCGCATGGCTCTTTATATTTTATATTTCACAGTGAACGAACATTCCCTTTTTGATTGGGGCAGGTTAATTTCCCATGAAATCTCTTCCCAATTGTCAAGCTACAAAAGGAAAAAGAAATTTTATATGTCATCCTATTTAGTTTTTGCAATAGCACATTCCTCTCAATTTCCGCAACTGTCTCTGTCCAAAAATCTCAACTGCGAATTCCACCCAGTAACGTTCTGGTACCAGGCCTTGTGGAAGCACAAGGATTCCCACTATTTTTATGAGGTTTTTAATGGCTTCTTGTCTTTTTTCAAAGTTTTGTTGTTAGGAAAAAATGCTCCCCGCATATCTGAACAGGAAACTAGTTTTTTGCACAATAAGGGGACACTCCAACATTTGGAAAATTACACTGTCATAAGAATTTTTGGCTCCACAGAACAACCTGCTCTCCTTCCATCTCACATTATAGACATAATTTTTATTGCGGAAGTAGAATGTCAATACAACTACTGGTTCCATCTATTCCAAAGGAAGAAAATCCCTTGCGAGTGTTGATTTCAAAATCATGAAATCCCATTCACATGGCCTGCCCTTCGAACGTTCACGAAACCTCCATTCCTTAATTTCTCTTCATTGTACCCACTATGTTCGCATTTCTAAATATGAAACAAAGAAATTTTACTACTAACAGTTCATCATGCACCACTAATATAGGTTTTCATTAATCAGCAAAAGGCTCAAGGACTTTCCCATTTAGAAACATTTAACCAAGATTTAGAAAAAAGTTACATTCTTCGCTCTAACGATTCATTTAAACCATCATTTGCAGAAAAGAACCTTCTCATAAACCTATGGCATCAGCTCGAAAACATTTCTGTGGAGATACAGTGAACACCTTTGGGCGTGAGGACCAGAACTTCCACTGGTCCAGGGCATTTTCTTATTACTCAACCCCCACCCCAGAGAACCAAGTAATTTGGACCTCCGAGATTTCTCATGTAGGCTGTGTCCCTGAGGTTTTTGACTGTAAGAACCTGGTCTCTTGGTGCGCCGATAATTTATTACAGACCAAAGAATTATTCCACTACACGACAGCTCTTATGTTTCTTTGTCACCTCAGGTCTTCCACTAGATGTTGAAATTGTCAAAGCCAACATTGACATTCAAAGGAGAAGATTGAAAACAGTTCCTAGCAAAGAATAATAACGTATTGGACCTCTTGCCTCATTTTTTGGAAAGGACGAATCTAGTTCCTGAAAATATTACAAGTATGGAGGTTAGTTCATTTAGAAATCCATTTCGGGAAATTGCCTGGATATTTACAAGAATAACGGGACAAGAGTCCACAGGTATTGTTTCCCGCATGGCTCTTTATATTTTATATTTCATAGTGAATGAACATTCCCTTTTTGATTGGGGCAGGTTAATTTCCCATGAAATCTCTTCCCAATTGTCAAGCTACAAAAGGAAAAAGAAATTTTATATGTCATCCTATTAAGTTTTTGCAATAGCACATTCCTGTCAATTTCCGCAACTGTCTCTGTCCAAAAATTTCAACAGTGAATTCCACCCAGTAACATTCTGGTACCAGGCCTTGTGGAAGCACAAGGATTCCCACTATTTTTATGAGGTTTTTAATGGCTTCTTGTCTTTTTTCAAAGTTTTGTTGTTAGGAAAAAATGCTCCCCGCATATCTGAACAACCAACTAGTTTTTTGCACAATAAGGGGACACTCCAACATTTGGAAAATTACACTGTCATAAAATTTTTTGGCTCCACGGAACAACCTGCTCTCCTTCCATCTCACATTATAGACATAATTTTTATTGCAAAAGTAGCACGTCAATACAACTACTGGTTCCATCTATTCCAAAGGAAGAAAAAAAAATAGTTCATTCCTCTGCCTTGGAAAATAGGGGAGTTCATCTTGAAAAACGTCAACAAAATTGACAATTTTGCAGCACATTTTAGCATCTCCAACCTCAGATATGTTAAATACATAAGAGGATTCAACCCCTATGATATTTTTAGAGAACATTTACAATCACTTGGCCTTGATGATTGTTTTGTAAATAAACACCTTCCCAAAAATAGAGACAGTGACGTTCCTTCCTCTGATACTGGCGACGTAGAGATAGTGCAAAGCTGCACTAAATTGTACACGCAACAGGGGAAAGGCCCCAGTGACAAGAGTGTTCAATCTACAAATACTACTCCAAAAAGCACGACATCCCGGAGCATCGCTCCAATGGCCCATCACAGCAACAAAGAAACCCAAAGTTCTTCAAACGGAGGAGGAGATAATGACCCTCCTCACTCTAAAATTGATAGGTCTTACAAGCTTCCAATAGAGAAGAAGAGGAAAAAAAATGTGGGTCAGGCAGAAGAGCCGGAAATTCAGAGTCAGAACATGGAAGTTGACATTGATTTGGAGGCCATGTTCCCCTTCCTTGATCAACCCCAATACGACATCCACCATAGCCATCTAATGGACATATCCGTTACCCAAAATTTTGACGAAGATGAATCCTTTGTGTTCCAGAGCGTTTTTTTTGATAGTTGGAACAAAAGATTTATATTTGAGAGAAAAAATGTTAAAAATATCAAAGGCAAATGTCGTTCAGAGGTTGTCGTTGCCAACATGCAGCTGTCCCAAATTTTTCAACTTCACACCGCAACCGGAGAAGCACTTCATGATTCCATTGTTCGCATCGAGACCCAGAATGCCAAACTGAAGGACCGAGTTAAGGAATTGGAAGATGCTTTCATTCCTATGCCATTGTGATGCAGGAGCATCGCCAACTCATCAAGCGAGCCAACGCGGAAGCAGAAAAGACAGCTGGAGAGTGTCAGCACAAATTTTGAAACGCCTTGAGATTATCGCACAAGTCTTTAATGAAGACATTTATGAAAGCACACTTTGTATATGTAAATGGACCTTGAGTGGATAGCTCACGCCCTTAGGTAGATGAGGCATTTAATAGATTTAATGTAAAGTTAGATAGGAATTTAATTCTAGAATTGATAGCTTCAGAGCTCGTGAGGGAAACGGGATATAGACACCCTCCTTTGTACATCGTATTATCATCGAAGCATTTAGAAGAAAAGAGCATGCAGAGAAGTGTATGAAGAACACCCATGTACAGACATTTGGATTAATAGAAAGAGTTTTGATTCAAATTCATGGCTTGTGTTATTCTCTGTGTATTTACGTTAATATGTTCATGAATGTTTGTTTTCTGTCATACATTTTCTTTTATGTGATGTGTATGTGATTTCATGGTTGAATTGAAGTCTGTGAGAACAAGGAGTTAATTTCAATTGTTTCTCTATCTTGAACCAGAGAATTCCTGCAAGGAGTGCAGTCAAATCATTCGCAAGGAGTGCATTGACAGAAGGGTTCAAGTAGAGAGAACTTTTGTTCTAAGTCCTCAGAAGTGCATATTTGGCACCGGAGTTGTGCAAGGAGTGTGCATGCCAGGGATAAGTCTCAGAGTTGCGATTCTGAGCGAAGCTTTGAAAGACTACTGCTGCAGGAGTGCGCAGAGTTGGGAGACTTCAACACTCAGTCGAGGTTGAAGAGTTGCCGCAAGGAGTGCGAGAAAAGGGTTTCTTTCAGAACTTAAAGTTGTGAGAAAGCTCAGGAGGAATAGACCTTCAAGTTCACTAGAGAGAAAGTGCAGGAGAGCTGCCGTGGAAAATCGGAAGGAAGCTTCGCAGGTTTTCAAGCGAGTGAACGAGTCTCGCAGGGAGACACTTCGTCGATTTCGTGGATCCACCGAAGGGAAGAACGAGCGAACGAAATCCTTGGAGGGGTTTCACAAAATTTCGTGGACCGTTGGACCCTACGGAGGTGCGAGAAGGTTATCAGCGCAAGAGAGAGGAGGTTGAAGTTCAGGTGGAAGCAGGGGCCGTCGATCCGATACAGGAGGGATCGTCGGATCTACACGTGACCTTGCATATCGGCATATCACGAGTGGAAGACCCAAGTTGTTGAAACGGAAGTTGCGACATCACGAGACGCGATATCCCGACAGGATCCGAACCATTCATAAAGTGGGACGCGTGCCAGGAGATCTGGACGAGTCGGAGTTCGGAGAATCGAGGTTCCTAAGAACAGGAAGCACTTGAGCGTTGGAATCGCGATCCGCGATATCCCAACGGTGACGTGGTAGTGTGGGACCACGAGAACTAGTGGAGCACAGGTGGCACTGTATCGGGGATCGGGAAAAGGCAAGTTCCGAGACCATCGACATCAGGACTCGCGATCCCGCGAGCTCCGAAATCCCGATAGAAGGATATAAGGTGGAGAATTTAAGTCCACACGTGTGCATCGGAGCATCGACACATCGGGGTTCGGAGGTTAGAAATTCCATTTGTTGGCATCATGAGTAGCGATTTTCCAATAGGGATAATTCCGATGGCAGGGGAGAAAGTAAACATTGACTCGCATCGGGTTTCGGGGAATCGTGAAGCACGAGACACGTGACTATAGGATTCACGAATTAGCGAAGTTCGATTTCCCAATTTCGAAGGGAGGTCATTTGAATAATTGATGTGGGTAAGGAAAATTCTCGATAGGGAATTAAAGGAACCTTTGAAGTTCTTCGGGCCGTGAGTGGAAGAAGTTCCTGTGAGAGCGATCGTTCTCCGAGGAGTGCGGTTGGCGTCACATTACTTGTCGATCCTTTGGCAACATCCATGCCTAGCACCCTTGCACCCAATGTAAAAGCATCCTCCACCCTGCTTGCATCATGTAAAGGATATGTGGATAACAATATCAAAAAACAAAGGGAACTGGTTACCCAGGCGTGGAAAAGATCACAAACCATCGCTTCCCTTGGAACTAGGGAACATAGCTTGCTTGAGCTTTTGCAAGTCAAATTAAAAGATGAAGAAAATTTCTTTTTGAAAACGGTCATCCCTTTTGGCAAGATTGTCAACAATATGACATAAATAAAAAGAAGAGAAGAAGATCTTCCATCCAAAAACCCGATCACCCAATTGAATGCATGTTGGAAACAAAAAGTAAATAACCTTCATCTCATTGTTCAGTCATGTGAACAAGCCATAGTGAAGAAAGATGAATTATTCAAAATGATGTCAAATATAGACTTGGCAGGGAAAACCAAAGACTTCCAAGACCCCCTCTTAATCACAAACTCCTTGCCCTTCACCACGCAAGAGTTCGATAAACAGGTTTCTATGTTGAATACCTTGTCTCTCGAAAAGTTTTACAACATCCTTCAATTTGATCAAGCTCATGTCCATGACTGGCTAGTCAAATATGCAGTACAGAATGAGGAAATTCACCAGGCTCTCTCTAATCTTTCTATCGACTTCCAGGAATTAGAAAATGAAGTTTTCAACATCAAAATTCGGAATGAAAACAACGTTGCCCCAATGAAAAGCTACATTGAAGAATGGGTCGAAAGGCAATTGAAGTAGGCCGCCAACGAAAGACAACAGGCAGTTCCCGGCATTCCAACAACCGTGAAGAACATCCTTCAAACCTCAATCGTTGCTAACATCAATGAAATGGAAACCCCAAACAAATAGCCAAAGCGCTCATATGTACCCTCACTGTAAGTTTAGTCATCACATCTTTCTTTATTTCTCAGCCCAATTATTCCACTTTCTTAAATACAGATTTATAGACAAACACTTATACATTTCCATTTATTTTCTTTTGCAGCTATTGCACTCTATCTTCTTTCCACAATCCCGTTTCTTGTACATATTTCTCTAATGGTCCGTGCGAGCCCCAATCCCAAGCTACATCACAAAGGCATTGAAATTCTGGTTTATATGTAACAGACTTTAATTTTTTGGTATATTTCAAAATTTGCAGTAGTATGTAAAAAACTTTCATCTTTTCACATACTTAAAAAAAAATGCATTTAAATTTTTATATGTTACAGGCTCTATTCTTATGTTTCTGCATTCGGTATAACAAATGCATTTGTTTTTTAATATGTTAGACTTTTTTTCTTATCCTTCAGCACTATGTATGGCAAATGTATCTACTCTTTTATATGTTACACACTTTTCCTTTTTTATATATTTCAAAATAAATGGCGTTTAACAATGCAAGCGTCATTTACATATACCCCATGTTCACAAATGCATTTAAATTTTTATATTACTTCTCCTATTAATTTTATGTCATCATATATTTTTATCTTTCACCAGTCCATATCGAAAATGCATTTGAATTTCCAAATTTAATCTTGCACTGTCAACAAATTTTTTACTTTGTTATATACTTTCAAAAAAAATAGGTTTTTTATATACTTTCAAAAATTAGATGTTGTTGTGCCTACAGACCATCATTTACTTTTGCCCTATCTTCCGTGATATACAATTTGCACAACATTTCTCTAATATACATTTTGCACCAAACACTTCGTTTCATTTACAATTCGACCCCATTTTCCACAATTTCCTTTCTAACCTCCTTAGCAGGGACTGCACTACCACGCAACCTTGTTTTTAGATATATGGGATTTTACAATGATTATAAAATACACCTAACTTATTTTAGGTTAAGGCTCTCTTATTCACCAAGATATATAGATAAAGAGGAAGGATAGCATGAGTCTTACTAGAGATAAAATACAGTTCACTTGTTTTAAACCAATACTTAAAATATACCAACTTAAAAGTAAAAGTATTTTAATTGTAAACTTGCTCAAATCATTCAATATTGTATATGTCATTCATATATTTTTTTAAGATGCCAAAGGGAGAAGTGTTTTTTTTTCAAATTGTCCATAAATAATTAAACAAATGGAAAAGCATAATCGTGACTTCGCATATTTATGTTGATTTTCATTACAACTTAATGATAAGATATAAAATCAAGAAGTCCACAATGACAAAAGATGCATTGCTTCAATAATCGATATGAATACTAGTGGGGCTATGGTCCACTGTGGATTACGACAATGGATTAAATTTATACATATTGAAAACACATTCGATCAATCCTTGTCGAGCGACTAAAGTAATTAAAGTAAAATTGCGTGGCTCATTTGATCCGGAGGGACACTCTGCATCTGAGAATAAGAGGTTCTGTTATTTATACAAAGCATTAAAAACCTTGGTCCAGCTATTAAATATGCTAACTTTGGTTCTGAAAAATTGCCAGGAGTATGTCCAAGTATTAAATAT
Source organism: Picea glauca (assembly GCA_000966675.3). Taxonomy (NCBI): domain Eukaryota; kingdom Viridiplantae; phylum Streptophyta; class Pinopsida; order Pinales; family Pinaceae; genus Picea; species Picea glauca. Next base: position 542,192 of record JZKD02S0779909.1, read on the forward strand.
GCTAACATTGGTGAAAAAAATTGCCAGGAGTTAAATCTTCCAGGAAATTCTTAAATTCAGATCTCTTCGAAAACCATTACATACGTTTGACGAAGACAAAGAGCCATGCTTGTTTGATTTTAAATCTCTAAATAATGATACATATTTCCATCTTGAGCCTTGCCCTCCTCCTTTCATCATCACTACTTTGTTTTCTGGTTTTTGTTTGTTAAAACAATTTTGAATCAAAAAATAAACGTAAATGTATGTGAAATGAGCATTTCGTTATCATAATATGCATATGCAACAATTGCTATTAGTTGAAAGAATCTCATGAAAGTACTAAATACCGAATGCATTTTGTGTGCTTCTGAGCCATGCACATATTTCATTGAACAAGGCAAATGTGATCTTAGATCTCGAACAACAACAATATACCCATAACATATTCTCTCACGAAAGGAACTCAGCAGTAATTAAACTAACAATAATTACAGCAGCATTACTTATGATAATGGAAGGAAATGGCGTGGTGAACCTCCCTTGGCCGGTTTACTAGATACTGCTTTCCGGCCCGACTGTATAAGGATTGAGCGATCGAAGGGAAAGTTCGATCGGGTGGTATCACCTGAAAGTCTTGCGGTGGTGCAGTATCAATGACCCGACCTGAATCTTCCTTGCTGGGTACTCTGGCGACATCCCTCGCAAACGATCTTCCGCTACTCGAATTTTCATCAGCCGATGACAATAGATTCCTTCTGCTGCTGTTGCTGCGGGATAATATTTGATGACTCGAGCTGTGTCGGACGACAGCTCTGTAAATGCAGGGTATCAGCCCTTCCATTGATATCAGTTTGACAGATCTCTATCACTGATTGTTGCCGATGATGATTGAACAGTGAAACAATGAAAAACAGAGGGTAAGGGGAATGATCAACTATATTTCTCTGCAACAATAATATTGATAGCAATAAACTTGGGATGAGGAGGGGTGTGATATGATTCGGTATAAAAAGGATGCAGATCAATGATAGAGGACAACTGGAAGCGAGTCTGTCTGCGTGCTACCCACAGGTTTATAAATCCGGCCGTCTGTCTTATCGATGATACAATCTGCCCAAAATACAACAATCTGACACTACTCGGTATCTTCCGGTTTCTGTCACATGTTTCGTGCAACTTACTGAAAGCTCAAAAATGAATAAAGTATGACGTCATCAAATCCTGATCAGAAATTGAAAAACAATACCGAAGACCTGCACGCTGGCTACAATAACCACAAGAGAGTCTCCTTCCTCGTGATTTGCAAATCCTGCCGTTGAAGTATCGGTAAGGGGGATTCGCGAGAGCATCGTGAGTGAACTACCATATAAAATAATTGCTGTTGCATTATAGGTAGGGAATATAGGGAATAAAAAAATTGTTGTTTCTCATAAACAAGTTCAACCAAAGATTGATAATGGGGATAATTAATGATCTTTTAATTTTATTTAACCTTAAATCCTAATCTGATGGCTATGCATTGAAGATGCTGGTATATTCTTAGTCGTCCTCCAAAATCAATGGGTCAGATTTATTGTTTATAACTTTCTTGCATTTATCAAACATCAGTTAACATGTTTACTTTTTAACATTTACCTAATCACATTAAAAAATTACTGTAAGCACATGTAATTGCCATGTTTAAATGATTAAGTAGAATTAAACATGACATCTAAATAAATGCACACGTTTTGCTTCTGAACCAGAGTCTCATGCCCACGCGTTCCATTTTTCAACCATTTATGGTGCTCATCGATAGAGATTTTGTGTAATGTCTGGCAACATTTTCTGTATATGTATGACCAATGTCATTATTCGTAACAATCCGGCTAGCCGGCTACCACATCTGTGGTGGAATAATTCTTGTAACTTTCGAGACGGATCATGATCATTTCGTTTCCATAGCTTATAGAGAGGGTTGGATGCTAGTGCTCTAGATACGGCGTACTCAATACAATTAACCTGAAACCTTGGCAAACATAGGAGAGAAATAGTTACAGTTAAGATTTTTTTCACTGTTTTGGCGTTTTGGTGTTAGGGTTACATGTAAAGTTTACAATTAAGTTTTAAAGTTATAGTTACAGTTTTCAGAATCTTCCTTTACCTATTATAGTCTTTCGACGTTTATCAATCATAAATTATATATGACTTTGCTAGTATAGTCCGCTGATGTGTTTTGAATGATCCGTCCTGAGGTGGACATTTTTCTAATAATCACATTTCCCTACATTTATCCATAAACATTTCTTCATATTGTACAACGTGGGTTTGATAATCACACTAACATTTTCCCCTCAATAACAACATCATTTGGAGAGCTTTCATATTTGGGCTTTTCCCCTCAATAACAACATCATTTGGAGAGCTTTCATATTTGGGCTTGTTTCCTAAACATCCAATCCAATCTAAAGATCTTCAATAATATAAACATTTTTCGTCGAACATGTTTCCATGATATCATATATCATTTCTAGAGAGTTCATCTTTGGGCTTGTTTCATTTAATGTAATGACACTAAATAATATAGACATTTTATTTAAGTATGTTTCCATGATATCATGTGTGGGTGGTCTATCAAGCCCTACATTCTCAATGAAAAGAGATTATTTCATGTATACTCATTATGCAAAAGGACTTTCCCAAAGTCTTCAAGACATTATATAATGTTCTATTATTTCATGATTTTTGTGAAGGTTTCCTTACCTATGATTGTGTATAGTAGAGGTTGCCCTCTATTTAAGGTTTCATGGTCATAATGAAACAAACAATACACATTAATAGGAATAAGGTGACTAATTTATTATTTCTAAATGACTGTAATCTATTTATATAGTAGGAACAAAGAATCAAAAGCAATATTTGAGGAAATTCATATTACATAAAATAAATAAATAAAAAACGAGTATTAAACCTATAAAATATGGAACCATTTATTGATATTAGAAAAGGTGAACAATGTTTATGTGACTTTTTGAGGAGACAACTTCCAAATGAGTGGACCTCTAATATGGTGATAATCATTCACAAAATATTAAGTAATTTTCTACTTCTATAAATAGCTTTTAATTAACCCAAACCCTAACCACTAGTGGTCTCTACATTAATGAATATGCCATATTTATTAATGAGTACCAAATACTTGGCAAGATTTATTCAATAAGGATGACCCTTTACATTTACTAAACACACACCAAATACCTAGTGGTCATTTTTCAAAGAAAATATCCACCATATATTAATTAACTAATTCCTAAACACCTAAGTACCCATAAATAGATGAGTTAGTGTAAGATCATAAGATGTTGCCCCCCTTCAAAAGTGGTGTTCTCCTCAATGTTGGAGATGTGAAAACTATTGTAAAATCGCGACTCATGCTTAGGTGGCATCTTTGGCTTGTGTGCTCTTCCACTATATAAAGTCTTTCTAGATAATGTGGTGGTGTTGGCATATATGAAACTTTTTTTGATCTAGAACCACCTTGAGTTGTAACCAAATGGATCCCTCATCACTAATATCATAGAGGATAGTCTAAACATGACAATTTAGTGAGACCCTTTCTTTAAAATAGCAGAGATGAAATACTAGGTGCATTTTGGAGTGGGTTGGGAGAGCCAATAGGTAGGTGACTTGTCTAATTTGCTTGAGGATTTGGTAGGGGTGATAACACTTAGGAGATATCTTTTAGTGGTTCTTCTCCTTCAAAGATGTATGTTTATAGGGATGGAGATGAAAAAATCCATGATTCCTTTCTTTAGAGTAGTGCTTGGAGTGACATCCAGATATATATATTTCTTCATTCAATTTTGAACCCAGAACAAATTCTCCTTAAGTGTACGAATAATTTCAAATCTTGCATGAAGTGTTATTTCCATTAACATAATCATGGATGTTCCTAGTAAGTATGAGGCCACATATGGAACATTTTCTCAATAGTCAAGCTCATAGAGTGACATTTTGGTAGCAGCATGATAGGTGGCATTATACCACCATTCTACAATGGCTATCCATTGGACCCAATGGCCTAGTCCATCTAATAGAAAACATCTTAAATAAGTTGACAATAAGTTATTGACCATCTCAGTTTGAATATTTCTTTGGGGGTGGCACGTCAAGATATTTTTCAATTGGGTGCCATGTAGCTTAAAAACAATTAAACTAATCATTCCATGAAGTTTAAAAATATGATCCCTAAAGATTTTTGCAAATGTGGATGACTTAAATGGGTGATGTAAGGCACAAAAATGGTCATCGTTGGAAAGGAAGCCAACAACCATCACGATGATGGATTTATTACCTATTTTGGATATCCCAATAATAAAATCCATGGAAATGTCAATCCATATTTTTGGAGACATCAATCGGGGCGGTAATCAACTAGGCAATTTCATTGCTACATCATTGTTCCTTTAACATGTAACACATAAATTAAGGAAGTTACAAATTTAATTTTTCATTCCATCTAAAATAATGAATTCTTAAACCCTTCATACCTTATCTACAATTCAAAATGACCCTTTGTGTGAGATGAATCTATTCATTTAACAAAATTCATTTTAAAGCATAATTTAGCAACAAAAAGATGCACTATTTATAATGTAATGTGTTGGTTTTCCATATGTAGCTTGTAAAGGGGTTTGGGTCTTCTTGTAGTTGTTAGATAAGTTGAACAACCTTGGAATTATACAACCATTCCTAGCGTACATTTTCTATCCAATATGGAATGAGTAAGGATAATGCCAACATGGAGCCTTCGCCCTCATTGCTTTAAGACAAGGAATATACCACTACATTCTCATTTCCGTTCATGTAGATGATCTCATAAGGATTTTTTAACATCTTGGAAACCCACTTTATCTGCTCCGGTGAAGGAAACATTGTTCTAAGAGGTACATGAAACAATGATGGTCAATGTTGATATGAAAATGAAGCCCAATCAGGTAATATTTCCATGTATCAATACCGCGAAGGATGGCTATTATTTGTTTTTCATATGTAGAGTTTCCCAAGTTTTTATCAAACAATTGTTCACTAGTGAATGCTAATGTGAACCTTACTTGCATCAACACACCCATTATGTTTTTGCCACATGCATCAAATTCTAGTATGAAAGTCTTAGTGAAGTGAGCCACTACTAAGAATGGAGTATCACACATAACATCATTTAAGGCATGAAAGGAATGCTCTATTGCATCATTGTAGAAAAGGTAATTTTTATTTTGGCATGGATGTTAATGGCACTACAATTATATCATAGCTCTACACAAATTTTTTTAAGTAGATGTAGTAAGGCTAAGGAAACCATTAAATTATTTTAGTGTCTTTTGGCATGGTTGATCTTTCATGGCCTCAATTTTTGTAGGGTCAACTCACACCCCTTCACTACTTACACTGTAACATGTTTCTTCCACTTCATAGAGGCACATTTGGAATAGTAATTGATGATCAATTGGATATTCAAGGGTATATGTAAGGATTTATTACCATGTGCTACATGTGTCTTGGAAGTTTTATTGTATATCAATATATATTTAGATAAGAAAAGCACAAATTTGCATAGAAAAATTCAAAAGAGCTTGTTCATGAAGGTCTAAGAAGAGGATGGGGCATTGTAAAGACAAAGATGCATCGCCAAGAACTCATAATGTCCATTAATTGTGTGGAATGTAGTCTTAGGAACATCTACTCACTTTATTATGATTTAGTGATAGCTAGAATAAAGATGAATTTTAGTGAAGAATTATGCACTTTGAAGCTTGTACAAGAGGTGATCAATGGTTGGAATTGAAAAATTATCTTTGATCATCAAATTGTTAAGACCACAAAGTTCCAAATACATGTGATAGTTTCCTTCTTTCTTCAAATCCATGATGACTAGGGAGGAGTAGAGTTTATTAATAGGTCATATCAATCTAGCCTCCAACAATTAATGAAAATTCTTTTCAATTTCATTTTATGTTCATAAGGATGTCTACAAGGATGCACATTTGGTAGTCGACTTCCTAGACTCAGTGGGATGTTATTTTCATTCTCCCCACATGATAGGGTAAGTCTTTGGGATGGTTCAAACCCTTGGTGATTTCCAAAACCAGTTATAAGTCAAGATGAACTTCATGTGAAAAATCCTCCATAACTTGCATGAAATTGAATTTTGAAATAATGCTAGAGTTACCTTTTTCCAAGAGATTTTTGATGTAATGAAAGATAATTATTTGAGTGGATCATACTTGGAGACCTTTGAGACTGTATCAATGCCTCTCCTTATTCAATCTCATGTATAAATCCTATGTCCAATGTCTACAACCATTCTATTCTTAAAACTACATCACACCCTTTCATTTATATGGAAAAAAATTTAAGATTCTAGAAGATGGTGAACCATTATTTAATTTTCACATTCTCACACTTAATAATGCATTTCATGATGCCCTCATTGGTTATCATGTTTTAAAAATTGTCCATTGTGTGTTTGTTCTACTACATATTGATAAATGAAATTATGGGTAATTTGTTATTGGCTATTAAGACAAACACCTCCAAGTGTTTGATATATCCTACCAACTTCAATCTCTAGGGACATGTAATGCCCACAAAAGCATGGTGGCTAACATGGAGAGCTTCAAATATGTCACTTGTGAACTAGATAGTGGGAAAGAAAGAAAATATGTAGTTGATGTTGTCCAAGGTCAATAACTTAAATTCCCACTTACAATTGTTTTTTTTAATCCACTTACTTAGCGGTGTAATCGGGGGGCAAAAGGCCCACTAGAGTAATAATAGTGTAGTTATATTGGCCATACAATTTTAGGTGGGTTAATTCCACCATGTTAGTTATTATTAAATAAGGCCCACTAGGTACTTAGTATTATTGAATAAATGTAATTTGTAGCATCCTCAAAGAAGATAAACTAATTAGTTAAGTGGTGGTTATGATTAGGGTTCTCTAACTAGTTATAAATAAAGATGAAGTCATTTGTATGAAGGAGGTATTGGAGTATATTATATCAAAGCTTATCTCTTCCGTAGGTTACCCCTTAAGAGGCAAACAAATATGATTCCTTCTACAAAAGAATCATTATACATTCTTTCCCTATCTTAATGGTATTTTTATATATTAAGTAAACAAAAACTTATGAATATCTTGTTTTTTATTCAGTTTTAAGGATTAAGCATCATAACAAGTGGTATCAAAGTCTTTATTAGTTAAAAAAAAAAATTATTTTTCTTTTTTATTAATTAAAAAAAAAAAATTATTTTTCTATTTTATAGGTTTTCAAAAGGAAAAATAGAGCCACATAATGAAATACATTGTTTTATATGTTTGCTAGATTCGAAGAAACTAGTTACATATTCAGAATGATTATTTACTTTCTCTCCTAATTTCATTTTCTCCGACACAATTATTTTTTCACCTATTCCAAACTATGTCCCCGTCACTCCCAACCCTTTTATTATTCTTATATCTTAGTTATTAAATTTCTTTATTTTTATTAAATTAAAACCTTAATTTAATTTTATTTGGTTGTTTTATGCACATTCAACCTATTTCCTCTTCCGTTTAATTTAATCGAGCATAATTTATTTATACTAATTCATATTTTATTTATTGTAATTTATTGATATTATTTATTCTTTCTTTATTATTGAATTTATCTTCATCATAACTCATTATCATTTCTTTTAATATTATTTAATTTGACCAAGTCACTTCTTTAATATTATATTGATTTTCTCAATTATGAATAATATAAAAACCAAAAAAATTATAAAATCTTCATGGAAATTACAAGATTTCTTTTAATATTATTTAATTTGACCAAGTCACTTCTTTAATATTATATTGATTTTCTCAATTATGAATAATATAAAAACCAAAAAAATTATAAAATCTTAATGGAAATTACAAGATTTGTAGAAAGTTGATACAAAAGCAAGAAATCAACGCCGACTGGTCGATAACGCGTCTAATGGATAATAAAATGTGCTTTACGTCTATGTGGCGAAACGGAAATAGAAGAATCCAACTAATTAGAGAATGCGATACGCGTCTTTGAAGAATTTTAAATTGAAGTAATAACCTAATATCTTGTTTGACATAATATCTTTGAAGAATTTTAAATTGAAGTAATAACAAAGAACGAATTATGAAAATTAGAAGTGAGGTAATCAATGCCATGCAATATTTGGCTCGATTTATAAGTGGTAGACATTTAACTAATCTTCATGATTACAAAACAAATTAAATTTCTCATTAGTTTTGCTTCAAATATACACAAAATATCTTCATCAAAAAAGTTCATTTGAATGGGGGTAAAAACACATAATTGACATAGCTTTATTAAAGTTTGTTATATTCTGAATATCATGATATGAAAATGTATGTATCATTCCACTACCATAATACTATGTTATAGCATTCTCATGCTTTGTTGTCAATTGTGCTGCTTTTTTTTTAAGGAAAACAATTCAAGTTTGGATGAGATAAACCATGATATTGCATGGGGCATTGTGATTTTCATCAATTTTGAATCTGGACTCATGTCTATTATGAGTCCATTATGTTTTTTTTTTTTTTTGGCTGCATGCTATATAAGGAAATACCTCACTGACAAAAAAAAGTTGACATATTTAAATTTTTTTACATTGGATTAACATTGTGTTGTGTTGTATATTATTGTAAAAACCACCCTGTGACATCACTTTTCTTTGTGAGCGCTTTGAATTCAATGAATTTAAATTTTCAATCATAGGAAATCGTATCTTTTCTTCTCATTCAAATTACAACATGATTGTTTCTTAATTAAAATATTTATTATTTGTTGCCACTTTGACAGAGGTGACATTCCACAGACCTCATCATTCAAATGATACCAAGGTCTCTCTATTAAGTATTTTAAAGTGACATCATGTACAAGATTTTAAAAATATTTGTCCATCCACATTATCATATTAGTATCATATTAAATGCTTGAGCATTTCCAATTAATGCATTTTGATCTAGAAATATTGGCTTGATCTTGAGTATAGTATAATATGGTTACCAAACATATTTGATGGCTACAAAATGATAAAAGAAATTAGAGGGAGAGGTTGCTTGTTCTCATTCATTTTTGGCACTCATGAAGAACAATAATCAAACTTGAATGATGGAAAGGTGCACGTAAATAATGTAGATTTTGATGATAGGATGGGTCTATATGTGGCTTCCTATGAAGGACATGTTGAGGTACTTAAACTATTGTTGAGAAGAGGAGCCAATGTTAATTCTTAGGATCATTGGGTAGCATTCCAATAGTTGATGCAAAGCATTATAGGAACACCAAAATATGCAATATCTTAACAACATCTTAATAGAAAAAAAAAATTGCCTAAAACACCAATGTATCTATGAAAGAGTTAGTTCTTGTAAACTATTTATTAGATCATCTCACTTTTCATAGTATCTTTTTCTCCACAAAGTGGATCATTCTCGTACTTGCAAATAAGAAAATTCTAGAGCAACAAAAGATCATTAGAAGAGAATTCAAAGACACGAGAAAGTAAATTTCTGTAAATTCCATCTCTTCAAGATTGGAAGGCATCTTGGATTTCAATCTTGTCTTGGTGTTCAAGAGATGATTGAATAGGGATTCTACAAGAAAATAAAATAGGTTCAATGTTAACATTAAATTCAAGAAGATTATTCTTGACCATAAGGTTCATCATTAATTTCTTTTATGTGGGATGCACTCAGTGATTTTGGCACAATATTTAGTTCTCATGGTTTACAAAGAGTCACACAAACATGAAATTTTGACATATTCTACAAAATATTATCTCCTTTATTTTAGTCATTTCTCTCTCGGAAATACAAGGATTTCCTTATAAAAACAATTGAATATTTCACTAGTTCAAGGGGGGATTGTTCATGTTTTTGTAATTGGAGGAATCTTCTTCTTATTGTTGAAGGATTTAATAGATATTTCACTTCAATGGGGTATACCGATTTTCTATTAAAGGAAATCATTATGTCAAATTTTGAATGTTTGACAAAATTGAGAAATATTTGTAATTTGTAATTAGATCATATTTGTGTTTGAAGCATTGCTAAGAGTCAAGTGAAATACTCTATCAATGACTTATTTCATCGAGGATATAAGAGGTTCAATTCCAAGCCCTTATAGATCTTTTATGTGTAGTGTCTCTTGTTCTTCTTACTCTTCAATTTTTGACTATGTGTACTTCAGAAACAACTCATAATGTCTAAATTGGTAAACACATTCACTAATTTAGAAAAATAGATGGACTGAAGAAATATAAGGCTCAAAGTCATCACAAGAAAAAAAATAGTAATTTATAATGAGTTGTGGAAATATGTATGTAGTGGTGATAAAGCTTCAATTTAGCCTATTAATGTTAGAGAATTGAAAAAATGGGAACTGAAAGATGAAAAGACATTTTCACATTTGATATCTTATGTAATTGATGAAATGTTTGTGCATATTCAAAATGAAACCAATGCTTTGAATGCATGGAAAATATTCAAGAAAATTTATGATACTCAACTTGAATATAAATGAGTTGATCTCCATATAAATTGCCTTAAACAAAGATTAGCTAATGGGGGGATTTTTTTTAAGTACATACCTCATTTAAAAAATATAAAAAATGAAATACTAAAATGTGGATTTAAGAATGAGGAATAAATTTTATGATCTAAATATTGATCAATGGTTCTCCACTCTCTTATAAAGATATCTTGGAAACCTTACAATTCTTTAGTAAACTGGAGAATCAAACTTTTGATTCCCTTAGTGAGTTATTGATACAATATGACATGAGTTTTGGTAAAAAGTAGAACTCCGAGGAAGATCTTCACTTTACAAACTAAATAAAATGAGACATTTTAAGAGGAAGAGGAACTTATAATGAAAGTACAATAGAAAGAGGAATTTATAATGAATTTTTTTAAGGAAGAGGAATATTCAATAATCTAAGAAATCAAGAGTATGGTCATGGTGATGGTATAAAAGAGAGAGGAAGAAATAATCAAAATCAATAATATTTTGGGAGATATCGAGAGCCTACTAACAACAATAATTAATTAGGAAAAGGTGAAGATATGAATCAAGTAAAGTTCAAAAGATGTCATCATGTTGGGCATGTGGCATAAGAGTGTAGAACACAAAATGAAAATTTCTCCTAGAATAAGCAAACTTTCAACTTTAAACAACATTCTAAGTCTAAAGATCTAAATTTATCTGAATATGTAGATAATCAACAAGATGATTTTTAATATGTTTTGATAGATAATGAGGAGATATACTTTGTAGATTCAAGTTCCACCAATAAGCTAATGAAAAAATATTATGAAGATGATTTGATACTAGATACACAAGCTAGTCAGCATATGTGCTACATAAAATATTACTTTTGAACATATCAAGAAATGGAACTTAATAAAATTTATTTGGTAGATGACACAATCCATACTCCTCAAGGAAAAGGATTAGTCCGCTTCTCTCTTCTAGGAATTGGTAAAGTATTACTTTCTGATGATAGGTATTTTCCAACCTTTAAAAATAATTTCTTGTCTCGGGTCCTAATGACAAGGAGGTCATCAAATCATCATGGAAGATGTCTTGATCAAAATAAATTCATTCAAACACAAATTTAAAAATGTAATGAAGGGTTATGAATATATACAACTTTTGATGATATAAGGGATAGCCATTCCCCACAAACAAGATGCTACAACATGCGTGGATTTATCCCCTAAGTCCTTAAGATTACGAAATTATATATTTGGACATTTAAACTTTCAAATATTAAGTAAACTTAAAATATAAGAGATTGTTAAAAGGATTCCTACTTTCAATAAGAAACTACTAAGTGCGAAACATGTATCATTGGAAAAAAAAAGAGAGATCCCTTTCTCACAAGTACATGGAAAGTAAATATATGTTTGGAACTTATATGTAGTGACATTTGTGGTTCTATGGAATATTCTCTTGGTGGATGAAAATACTTAATTACTTTCATCGACGATTTTACAAGGATCACTTGGGTATATATTTGTTTAAGGATAAATCAAAATCTTTTTAAAAATTCATACCTTTTCAACACTTTGTTGAAAATGCCACCAACAAAATATTTCCACAGTGAGAACAAATAATTGGGGAGAATTCACTTCAAATGAATTCAGTGATTATTGTAGGGGAAATGGAATAAAAAAGTAGTTGAAAAATTCTTATACTCCATAGCAGAATGGGATCACATAAGGAATGAATAGAACTTTAATGGGAATGGGAAGATCTATGTTATATTTCAAGTGGTTAAGAAGAAAAAGTAGTTGATAGATCATTTTATCTAATAAATTGACCACCCACAACAATCTAAGATGGAATCGTTCCATATGAATCTTGGTATGGTACTAAACCTTTTGTTAATCATCTTCAAGTTTTTGGCTCCACTTGTTATGCCTTAGTTTCTAAAGGAAAAAATATTAAGTTGAAAGAACACAGTATGAAATGCATGCTTATTGTATATTCAAAAGAAAATAAAGGCTCTAGGTTGCTATCTAGTGGAAAATTCATTAACAATCGGGATGTTGTTTTTGTTGAAATGGAAAATCAAACTATAGAAAAGATTGATAACATCCATAGTCACTTTGAGAAAAATGCAACTTGAGATAAACAATTCATCAAATAAAACCACATTGGATTGAAAAAATGTTATCACCTAACATGAATATTCAAGAGTTAGATTACTCTTCTTTGGATGATGATTTTTCTTCAACATTGAACAAATAAACATAGAAACTTCACCACAAGTAGATCATACTATACCAAAATGGTTCACACAACTAATCAAAGATGTTGATACAAGTTCCCACTTATTCCAATCAAATTTTTATGTCATCTCTCATGCTTCAATCAAACCAGGTAATTGTGGAAGCTATGAAGCATAAAGAATGGAAGGAATCTATAGTGGATGAATATGATTCATTCATTGCAAATGGAAAATAGAATCTTGTTCATTATCTAACATATGTTAAAACCATAAACTACAAACGGGTTTACCAAATCAAGTACACAGAAAATGGTGAGGTGGATAAATATAAGTAAGACTTGTGGTAAATGGTTTTGATCAGAGAGAAGCCATAGACTATGAAGAAACATTTGCACAAAAAATAAATTCAAATAGATTTAGAATGATAATTAATATAGTTTCACATCATGGTTAGACACTTCACCAAATGGATGTTAAAAGTGTCTTTCTTAACAATGACTAGAATAAAGAATCTTATATGAAACGACCCTCTGGTTTTCAAGTTGATGGACAAGAACACAAAGTTTGCAAATTAGTCGAATTATATGGCTTGAAATAGACACTTGGAGCATGGTATGCCAAAATGGATGAGTACCTTAGACATGTTGGTTTTTATTTATCACAACGAGTCTGATGATACTTTATAGGATGCAAGGAAGAAATTTGGTAGTCGTTGTTCTTTATGTTGATGACTTAATCATTACATGGAATCATGAAGTTGACATCAAGGAGATGAAAGAGGAACTTCAAAAAAGGTTCAAAATGATTGACTTGGGGCCACTTCGATGCTATCTTGGAGTGGAGGCTTATCAAAAATATTATCAAATCATCCTTAGTCAAACTAAGTATGCAAGAAAATTGTTGAAGAAGTTTAGCATGGAGGATTGTAAGCTCTCTCTTACACATATGGAGAAAGAAATTAAAACTTTGAAAATTTAAAGGGGGGGAATTAATGAACAATACTAGCTATAGACAATTGATTGGAAGCCTCATTTACTTGACAAATACTCATCTATATTTATCATATGCACTTAAAATTCTTTCCAGATTCATGTAGGAACATAGAGAAAATCATTGGAATGTAGCAAAAAGAGTCCTTGCATACATTGAAGGTATAAAATATTTTGGACTTTTCTATAAGAAAAATGACAATTTTACAATTGTTGGATATTCAGATGTGGATTTTGTAGGTGATATTGATAATAGAAGATCAAATTTACGTTATTTAATGAATATAGGGTCAACAATAGTGTTTTGGACTTGTAAATAGCAAGCTACTGTGAAAAACTCTTCAATAGAAGTAGAATACATCTCAACTTGGGAAGAACCATGTGTAATTCTCCAGCAATGCAAAATTTTGTGGGATCTTTTCTTTGTTCAGAAAACACCAACTACTTTATTGATTGACAACTAGTCAACAATAAAAATGACTAAGAATCCAATATTTCATTCTAAGACCAAGCATGCTAACACCAAGTATCAATTCATCATAAAACTCATTAATAATAAGATCATCAAGCAAGAATAATGTCCATCTGAAGATCAAACTTATTTTCACCAGTCCACTAGAGAAAATAACATTATCATGGCATTCGTAAAATCATAAAGTTTATTTAGATAATAATTTTCATATAGTAATAATAAATAATGTTTATTGTAAAAGATAGGTATTTCCTAAATAATATATCGTCCTTATCACATTTTTGTTATAGTGATTATTTTAAACTATTAATAAAAACACACATGACATGTTATGTTAAGATAAGGTTATAAAAATTATACATTATACTTCTCATCTATTTTATAATGATCTTTTGAAGATTAATAAAATTGTGTGTCTAATTGTGTGCATCACTCTTATATCAAATATTGATTCAAAGAATAATAAAATTGTGCATCACTCTTATATCAAATATTGATTCAAAGATTAATAAAATTGTGTGTCTAATTGTGTGCATCATATTAATTTCATAGTGCATCAATATTTGATAAAAGAGTGTGATATCATCAAAGAGTTATCCTGTTTCGTTGACCTCGAGCGCACACATGGAGGTGGCTGCAAACAAAAAAAATTGTAAGATTCGTAGAATGTGGAGGTTTTTCCAATAATAAAAGAAATAGAAGAATCCAAGTAAGTGGATAATGCGAGACACGTTTCTTGAACAAAGGCTCAAATATTGCGTTAAAATATTAAATTACAAATATTAAAAAACAAAATAAGTTATGGGTTGGCATGACGACGATTTGAAATCCATGGGACACATGCACATTGAATGATTGATGAAGCTCATGACCTAACATAATTTTTCGGGTATATTTTTGTGAGCGTTTTGTTATATTTTGGTGCAATTTTCCAATAGCATCTTTATGAAATGGTATGAATTATTTTTATAATAATACTATTATTTTAAGTTTCAAATTAAGATTTAATATTTATATTTCATTTTATTATAAATTTATTATTTATAAAATTGTATTCAAATTTTGCTTACAATATTTTTTCAAATTCACATATTGATATTTATATTAAACAAAAGTAGCTAATTTTACACAAGCATTGCACGTCAACAAGAGAATAATATGCCCTTAGTCCATAGACTGTGGCCACATATGCTATCACCACCGCCAGCCCCCCGCTTCAAAAAAAAAAAGACAACAATAAGATGTCGCATGACTACTTAATAAAAAAAACTACATATTTAACATAAATGAAATAAAAAACACTTAAATAGGTTTTGTTGTCTTCCACCTTTCAAGTGTATTTTTTATAATATTATTTCACCTTTAGAAATTTAATTTAATTTGTTTGGGAATTTGATAAATATGTAGTTAAGATGGATATATGTTATTTTAATATATTAATATTAAAATATTAATATTATAATATATATATATATATATATATATATATATATTCGTAAATAAAAAAAGTGATATTACTTCAATAAATAATTGTCACTGTACATAGTTTTCCAGTGTCACAGGCTTTCCACGTGTTTCGTTAAACTAGTGGAAACTGAAATAGGTGGCGTCCTTTTGTTCTTGTAGCCAAAAGTAGAAGCCACCACTTGCTCCACCAAACAGTTGGAAACCAGAGCAAGTGGCAGTCGAGTGTTATGACAGTTCTATCTAGACATGCATCAAAAAATTGAACAAAAAAACTAAGCAGTAAGAGAGGAAAACTAGGCAGTAGTGAAAAAAAACCCTAGTGCCCTGCGAATGGAGTGATGAGAGTTGATAAACCTTAAACATTATATGGATTGTTAGAACAGTGGAACCTACCATCCAGAGTGTCATCGTGAGGAGTGAAGGAAAAAGGTTGTGCACAAGTCGTTCATCTTTGCTTCAGTGGCGTGCTTGAGAAGGCGTCGAACATCATGTCAATTCTGCTACTGAGGAGCATGTGTCGGTGGAGCTTCTCCATCATGTCTCTCCTCATATCGAAGATGAGCTCCAGGTGCTCTGGTGCAAGAAATTCAGGTGAGCTTGAATCTCATTTCATTTATGAAGTAGGAAAAAAGGACTCAACCGAGTGGTCTGTCCAAAAAACTTCCTCTTGGACTCTACAAGTGGCCCCCTCCAATGTTGTTGTTGTGTCCATTGTTGTAAGAATGGTGTTGGGTCGATCATGGGGGTTTAGGACTATGTAGAGGAGAGAGTCTGGTGGAACCATAATTGGTTCCTCCGGGACTTCCTCCTCCACATAAGACATTGGAGGCATCTTCAGCTCCTTGTTTCTCTGAATCAGAGTTGTCGAGGAAGCCTGTACTAGTTCACGAAAGCGTCTCTGCCTTGTTATGTAACAATACCAATTGGGACTTCTCTTGGGTTTACCTCGCTCATGATGCATGATAGAACTAGAAGGCCAGATAAAACTGAAAGGGAGAGCGCACAGAGTCAGATAGATGAACATAGCAGAGTGTCAATGCAACAAAGAAACGAAATGAAACAATCCATGGCTAACCTGGTTGAAGTGAAGGATTTTCCGAGAAGATTAAATGACCTCCCAAACTCCTCCCATACCTATCATCACCTCTCTACCATGGCACATTGAGAGCACCATTAAACATGCATGAGGGAGTTGTCCCTCCATCCTCTGAGCACGTTTAAGTCTGCCCTCCATCCAAGAAATGAATCTCTCGGTGGTGATCGACCTTATTAATAACTCGGGCCGCATGTGGGTTGCATGGAATCTTATGGGCTACGTGGCACCCCATACTAAAATATATTAATATACACAAACTGGCAGAATGGGGTAGCCTATCTCTAAAAGGAAAGAGATGTTGGTTGTGTTTCATTTGCAACAAACTTTACATCACACTCCATTGCATGCTTAAAGGGCCTCCTTCACCTCAATTATATATGAGAGTGTGAGAGGAGAACAATTCCCATGATGCATGTGGGATAAATTGGACCAAGTTTATAAAATGTCATAGGCATGTAAAACACTAGGAATTCTAGGGCGGTCACCCATCCCAATAATACTCTAGCCTAAGGGCACTTAACTATAGATTTCTAATGGGATCTGATGCATTAACGCTATGTTATAGGCATATACATAAGACCACTAGGAAATCATTACATGATGTCTATAATTAACAAATGAAGATGACATTACATTCCATTCCCCATGAAAATGGTGAATATCGTGGTTTATCAAAACCACATGCTCAAAATGTTGATGCAATGGAAAAGGTGGATGGCCATCGAGATCCATCTGGATCAGATGGCTCGTTTTTTGGTGGGAAAGGTTCTAGCCCCTAGTTACACCCCTAATTAATTCCCACGAACAAATACGTTAGTCCTTAGTCGGAACCCTAATCACATCTATTAGATTGGTTGAATGATAGACCTCCATTATCGATCTAATATGTAGAGTGTAAGAGGGGGTTCCTTAAATAATATACATTAGATCAGTGTAAGGATAAAAACCAACCATAGATCTCGTGGATTCAAAATCACTAGATTAACGAGGTAATCCCCTCGTAACCCTTGGGATCAATTTAGTTAATCACTTCATAATCTCAGGCATTGAGGTTTCTTCAAAGACCATACCCTAGGAAGGGTCTCGATGTTTGAAACTCGGTAACAACAAGTCACAACAAGGGAAATCCATGTGTCATGTTTTGGTAGTGACATATAACTTTCTAGGTTTCATGTTTGGATAGGGCCATGTGCCTAGGGTGCCACCTGTGTATCAAATATTGGACCTCAGAAGGGTTTGAGTAGTAAGAATTAACACAAGGTCGATGTTCGATAGGAGGTGGTGCACATGTCTTGATGTGGGAAGACCACATGTCACCAATTGATGGTGACACATCTCCCCTTAGATTTGGTACTTTTGGATGGAGTTCCAGGAAAAAATCGATGCCATGTGGCCAACTGTAGGAGTTCCATGCTCTTTTCAGGTTAGTTGTGTCATGATGTTTCATTCTGTAAGCATGCCACGTAGGATATGCATGTCATGCCATGTTGAACCACGTGTTCATTTGGAACTAGAGGTGAGAGCCTTGGGATATCACCTAAACCCTCGATCATTGGATCTAAAGGTGGATGGTCCTCTAACGTAGATTTGGGAAAAGGTAGATCAATTGAACCTCGGACCCCAGAAGTTTCCCAACCTCAAATGTTTTTGCATGGGTCGGTGATCTAGTAGCCGACAATATGGTAGCTTGATGTTTTCTGGCACTAGTTCGGGATAAGGTAAGGAGAGAAGTACTACAGTGGTTCGATGGACTAGTAGTCGATATGTCAGGGATAAATTGGGATCGTCAATTTCACCCTAAGGAACAATCACATTCATTGATCGAGGGTAACAAAAGTCAATTGGAGCAACAAAGGGCTAAGACTTTGGAAATTTGGTCAAGGTCACGGGACCTGATAGGCCGAGAGTCTGGAAGAACATGCAGTAGGTGCCATGTGTGCATTAGAGAGTGATGTGGAGCCAGGTGGGTGTCACGTGGCATTATTATGAAAGAATAATTAAGAAAAATTTAAGAGGCCATATCTTTTGATCCAAAACTCGAATTGAGACAAATTTATAGTCTTTGGAAATCTATCGATGAGAAGAAGGTGATGGTATCCCTTTGGAGAGTATTTGAGGTGGTCGAAGAAAAATTAAAATTTAATACCCCATCCCTTAAAGGGTAATTAGGGAGTTGGGTGTGTTACAAAGTGGTAACAGAGAATGGTTAAAACACTAGGCCTAGATGGGCCAGGGATTAGTCTCAGTGTTGATGTACTAAGGCTAGAGATAATCCTTCTTTAAAGAGTGTTGTGTGTTTAAGAGCTTGTTTATTATTTACACGAGTTCCTTGAGGAGAAAGACTACAAATTGAAACAGTATTTTGGAAATCCTTGCTAGATTACAACTGAGGTATTATGATGTTCCTTTGTCAAACTCATAGCTACTCCTACCGGAATAGGGATATTCTAATAAGCATTAATGATAAGACCTAAGTACAAACAGGGAAGAAATAACCAAATCTTTCTATAGGAACTACATGAGTCTAGGAAATGAATGGACTGGTGGTTGTAAAATTTCCTATAAGTATCAGTTGATAGAGCCCTAGTAAGCATAATTTTTATTTAATAAAAGAACAATCCATGTGTGAATAACTCCTCGTCATAGGATTGATGAAAATATGTAAGGTTAGTTTAATTGACCTATAACGGTTGAAACCTACATCAAGGATAATTTGTTTAAGCAATAGAAAGAGGAGTCCTTTGGGACTATTGCTAATCCTCATAAAGAGGCAAAGTGATAAGGTAATATGGGTGAGTTTATGAGCTCTTAGATGTCCAACTATATTCACATGCCTATAGACTGAGTATTGGATTAAGCATGAAATGAAATATGAGGGCATTATGTAATGCATATGATAATGGTTTCATGTATGTAACATGCAAATAGACTCAATATAACCTATGGTTGGTTGTAGTTTAAGTCGTGTTGTTGGCTTGTATTGGTCAATAATGACTCGATGATAGTAGGAGAGTTAACAACATGAATGAAATATTGATAATGTTGTTTCCTATTTCCTTGGGGAGATAGGGTTGTAATGACTAGTGGATGAATAGTATAAAGTATAACACGGGTAGTGGTGGAGAATTACTATAAGACCAAAGGGTCAAATTGACATCTGTAGGAGGATGACAGCCATACAACAATGGTTGGGTTGGCTCATATAGTAGTGAAATGGAATCCAGGAAAGGGTTTCCTTGATAAAGGTCTATTGACCAAGAATTGTTGAAGCATGAAATGAAGTTTGAATTTGGCATCTCATTACCCTTGATAATACTATAATTACTTACTTACATTTTGTAAATTGTGGATTGATTTTGTGACAGAAGGGAAAGAGTGGATTATTGTTGTTTATTTCCATGAGAGAAGGGAACCTAAGTATTATTATTCCCCTCAGACTTGCGATGTGTGTTATAACAATTTTTTCCACTATGTGCATCATGTTTTGGTGCCCCCCCCTTTTCCCTATGTAGAATCAATTTCCCCATTTTCCTCAATCCAAATTCAAAAATTAAATTTCTTGTTCATATACGTGGGCTACAATTAGACAACTTGTGTATACATAGGTTTCTCCATTATAACCCGCGTACATCGTACTTTTTTTTAAATTAAAAATATTTCGGGTTTTCCATGCCAAGTCACGTGATCCATACCCTTTGGCCTTTCATATGATGGAAACCCTCAGATTCGACCCTTCATTTCCCTTTAGAGGTTATAAATTGATCCATATACAAGCCTTGGAAAGGGGAAGAAAAATTTGAGAGAAAACACACTCTCTATAAATGTCACCACATATTGAGTCTACATCCCTTTGTCCTTTAAGTATGAACTTCCCTTATGTTCATCCCCCAAGCTCTCCCTATTTTGTGAAGGAGGAACCCAATTACTCCTAAAACTTATGAGATTTCCTTGTGGAGGATTGAAGTGGTGAAGTCCGAGGTGGAGGGGCTTAGTTTCTCGGTTTCGTCAAGTGTTGATACAGAAGGTTGTCACCTATGTACTTCTACTGATTAGATTAATAGAAATACTCTTTTCTCGTCCAATTATATGTTGCAAATGTTTATATTATTTTCCATGGGTAACTTTGTTGTACATGTTGATGGACTATGTTATTTTATATGCTAACATTTCATATAGTTTCAATATGCTTGTGTATCTTGGGTGTTGAGGACAAGTTGTAGGTATTAAGAATTGGATCATGATCTCAACGGGGGTCTCCTATGGTTGTTCGTAGAAGACCACCAATCCCGTTAAGTCTTACTAATCAAAGGGTTTGAGTAGTAAGACTTAACATAACGCCAATGTCTGACATCCGGTGGCCCACATTTCATGATGTCGGAAGGCCACATGTCACCAATTGGTGGTGCCATGTGTTACCTTAGATTTGGTACTTTTTTATGGAGGTCCAAGAAATAAATTAATGCCACGTGGCCAATTGTACCAATTCCACGTGTATTCGAGGTCAGTTATGTCATGACCTGTCATGTCATAAGCATTCCATGTAGGATATGCATGTCGTTCCATGTTGGGCCATGTGTTCCTTTGGAACTGGAGCTGAGAGCCTTGGGATAGCACTTAAACCGTGGACCATTGGATCTGAAGGTGGATGGGCCTCTACCATAGATTTGGGTCAAGGGAGGTCAATTAGACCTCAGACCCTCTTAGGTTTCCCAACCTCAAATAGTTTTTCATCAGTCGGTAGTCTGATAGCCGAAAATCTGGTGTCTCAAAATGATGTGGCATCGGATCAAGATAAGGAAAGGAGAGCGGTCATGCGGTGGTTCGATGGCCTAACAGTCGATATGCCAGGGATAAATCGAGACCGTCGGTTTCACCCCGAGGAATAATCATTGTTGTTGATCCAGGGTAATAAAATTCAATTCGACAACAATGTTACAACTTGACGCAACCTCGTGCCCTCGATGGAACGATCGCTCTCGCCAGGACCTTCAACAACGCGGCCTGAAGAGTTAACAAACTCTTCTGACTCCCTCGGAAGTCTTTTACCCACATTGCTCTTCTCTACGATCTCCCTTTCTCCTGTCGGGAAATCGGGTTTCGCGGACTCGCGAACCTTGTGTGCACCTCTCGTGCAATATGAAACTCCGAATCCCGATCCCCGATGTCAACGGTCAACACTTCTGTGTATCGGGGATTCCCCTATCGGGAAATCGACAGATGAAAGGTGGCGATTTACTTACCTTTCAAAACCCTGAACGCCGATGTGCGATGCCACATGTTGTCCTCCGCTACGTCTTCGTGGGACCCTTCACAACTCCTCCAGACCTTATGCCACATGTCCCTCCGATGATAGACGGCTCCGATTAAATCGGGAAATCGCAACTCGCGATTTCGACGTGCATGCAAATCTTGCACTCACCAAACCCGATATGCCGACATTCGATGAATAACGGATTATCTCGTGCACCTGCGAGTTAACTCCCTCGCAACTCCTCCGCGATCTGACGGTCTGCGGGATTTTGTGGCTCTCCACAACAAATTCAAGTCGTCGATTCTCTTCCTCTTGAAGAGTTCTCCGCTTCACCAGCTTCGTCCTGTGCAACTGAAGCAAATATACTATCCCTCCTGAGGTTTTACCAACTCAAGCTCCTCCAGAGTGTTTGCGCACACTCCCTGTCCTCAACCTTCAACCACTCCCAACAGTACTTGAAGTCTTCTAGGTTCTGCGCTTTCACAGTCACAGCAACCCCGACATTTCTTTTCTCAGGCTTGCTACTGAGACTTCAATCCGACCTGCACTTCACCTGCACGGCTCGAATAACCCAACACGATTTTGGTCGACGAGAATAAGAGCTTCCCTATTGAACCTCCTCAACGCACTCTATGTGGAGGAATTCGATTGCACTCTATGCAGGAATCTCCTGGTTCGGACAGTGAAACAATTGAAACTTATTCCCTCATTCTCTCAGGTTTCGAACCTGATATGCAATCACATATGCAGCATATAGAAGATAAGCATAAAAAGAAGAAAGTATGCAACAACATAATATCAACAACACACAGAGATCAGACACATCCATGAAATTGAATCAAAGCTTTCCTATTAATTCAATGTCTGTACATGGGAATTCTTCACAAGCTCTCTGCTCTGTTCTCTCTTGCTCCTGTATGAATGAGAATGATCATAATACAATGATACAAAGGAGGGTGCCTATATTCCGTTTTCCCTCTCGAAAGCAAAACTGTCTAATCTACAGTTAATTCCTATCTAACAACATTAAAACTATTAAATGCCTTCCTATCTACATTACAACATAAGTGCGCTTCATTTGAATGCTTTAATTCAAATGGCAGCGCAACAATATTTTCAAAGTAATTCCAAAAATGTATGTGCTGGCGCTGTCCAGCTGTTCTTCTCTTTCCACGCGTTGGCTCGCTTGATGAGATGTGGATGCTCCTGCATCACAACTCCAAGTTTGTTCCAACAATTATCTCATGATATAGTAATTCCTTAAATGAAACTCATGTGGTTATTCTAGTTGATGAATATTTTTTTGTCTATAATTGTCTCACATGGCGTAGTCTGTTTGGTTATTTTGTGGGTTGAATTCCACTAAAGTACGTAATAAATTCCTAGGTTAAGGAATCCTTCAAACCCTATCTCTCAAATTGTAAAAAAAAACATATCCTAATCAAAGTCTATTTTCTTAGTGCATAATTAAGAGAGATAATCATATCATTGAGGTTGTGGTTAGTAGTGCTTCAATTTGTCTCAATATCTTGGTTGCATGTGATGTAAATGGTATGAAATTTTCACTCTAGGTGAAGCCACATAATTGATTGTTGGGTTTAGGTTGACCTCCAAGGCCTTCCCTTATAGTTTTAGGATTTTTTGGAGTATATATTTGTTTACATTGGAAATTTCAACTATCATGAGAATTAGTGGATCCTTAACCACATATGTGTGTCTATCTTTGACTTGATTTGTTAAAGGAACTTAAGGTAGGATTGTAATTGATCATTAATGGATAAGGTCAATTACCTAAATTCCCTAATTATATTTGAAGGGATGGGGTATTAAATTTTTATTTTTCCTCGACCACCTCAAATACTCTTCAAAGGGATACTATATCCTTCTACTCGTCGAGAGATTTCCAACGACTATAAATCTATCTCAATCTGAGTTATGGATCAAAAGATATGGCCTCTTCAAGTTTTATTAAGTTTTCTTCCATAATAATGCCACATGGCACCCAGATGGACCCACATCACTATCTAACGCAAACATGGCTTCTGGAGTAGAACCTACCACCTTTTCTTCTAGAATCTTGGCCTATCGGGTCCTGGGACCTCGGTCAATTTTCCAAATTCTTATACGCCCAAGGGCTCGATCTGACAGGATATGGCACTCAAGGTATGTGGCCCTGTCATAAAGTGCCACTTGTCTGTCAGACATTAGTTAAGCGATGTCATTTGATGTTCCATCGGGTTATCGAACCATCGGCCTTACTTGAACCTTCGACAAACCCAACTTACTTGATCTGACATGAGTTGGCACCCATGCCATGTGGCCCTGTCACCGTATACCACCTGGAAAGACACATGGCACTCACGTCGTGTTACACGTAATACAAATTCCCCCCACATACTTCTTTCTAGTTATGCTAGATATGCATGACACATGGCACCACCCATGTCACGAAACATGGAACGACCATTGTGGAACATGTGGACTAATGCATAGACGACACTTCAACGTCGGGGATCGGATATCAAAACTTTTCTCGATGGGTATAAACCTCGAGAAGCTCCCAATGTCCAGGATTACAATATGATTAAATCAATTGACCTCGGTTGCTACGATGTGATTAAATAAGATAATCTCGGGGTTTTAACCCCTTATTTTAGACAAATATCTATTGTTAATCTTCATTTTTTGGTAGATCTAACAGTTGTAGTTCAAGGCACCTATTTAATGGTCTTAGCCCTTTGTGGCTCTAATTGAATTTTATTACCCTTGATCAACGACAGTGATTATTCCTCGGGGTGAAACCGACGATCATGATTTATCCCTGGCATATCGACTATTGGGCCATCGAACCACCGCAGGACCGCTCTCCTTTTCTTATCTTGATACAATGCCACATCATTTTGAGCCACCGGATTTTCGGCTATCAGACCACCGACTTATGACAAACTATTTGAGGTTGGGAAACTTTCGAGGGTCTGAGGTCTAATTGACCTCCCTTGAACCAAATCTACGGTAGAGGTCCATCCACCTTCAGATCCAATGGTCTACGGTTTAAGTGTTATCCCAAGGCTCTCAGCTCCAGTTCCAAAGGAACACGTGGCCCAACATGGAACGACATGCATATCCTACATGGAATGCTTACGACATGACACGTCATGACATAACTGACCTTGAAGACACGTGGAATTGGTACAGTTGGCCATGTGGCATTAATTTTTTTCTTGGACCTCCATCCAAAAGTACCAAATCTAAGGTGACACGTGGCACCACCAAATGGTGACATGTGGCCTTCCGACATCACGACACATGGCTTACCAAGGCTCTATCAACCGATACTTATAGGAAAGTTTACAACCACCAGTCCATTCATTTCCCAGACTCATGTAGTTCCTATAGCAAGATTTGGTTGTTTCTTCCCTTTTTGTACTTAGGTCTTATCATTAATGCTTATTGGCATATCCCTATTCCAGTAGGAGTAGCTATGAGTTTGACAAAGGAACATCATAATACCTCTGTTGTAATACAACAAGGATTTCCAAAATACAGAGTAATAATTATGCTCTAACAACATACAAAGCATAAACAAGCCCATGTGAATGGGTAGCAATATATCCCTAATACCTTATAATGTCCATGATAAACCACATAAGCTAGCACATAACATTTATACTACCAAAGAATTTTTTTAATGTAAATATAGATCCAATAAGAATGGCCAATTTACCTAACATAAACATGCTCTCTTATGGACAAATGAAAAGATTGAGCCTATGATGCACAATATTTTTTGTTACCTATAAATTCATAGATACTCTCAACACCCTATGATGCACAATATTTTCCTTTACCTACCTATAAATTCATAGATACTCTCGACACCTAACGTATATTTACAATGGAAGGAACACTCAACTTTATTACTAACAAAAACACCATAATACAAACGAAAAAGACTAAATTCATAGATACTCTCAACACCTAACGTATATTTACAATGGAAGGAACACACAACTTTATTACAAAAAAAACACCATAATACAAACGAAAAGGACTAGACGTTTCTAGCACTAGATGACGAATGAATTATCCATTAGGAGTAGATATATGCTCCAAAAATTCCAAGAACCATAGGGGAAGGCCTAGGAGCTCAACGTAGATCACACCGTGTGGCTTCATCCACTGGAGTAGATATACGCTCCAAAAATCTTAGAACCATAGGGGAAGGCCTAGGAGGTCAACGTAGCCCACACATCCACATGGAATATTTGATACCTTTCATATCACATGTAACAATGATATTTCTACACATAAAGAGGCTACTAACCACAAATAATTGACATGATTATATTCCTTAATTTTGTATTGAAAAAGATAGACTTTGATCATGCTATGAGTTGTTGTACAATTCGAGCGATGGGGTCTTGAGGCTTCCTTTAACCTAGGCATTTATTACATACTTTAGTGGAATCCTACCTACAAAATACCCTAAGAGAATGAATCATGTGAGGTTATCATATACCTCTAATGTCTTATAATGACTATGTGTTACCTCTAATGTCTTATAATGACTATGTGTTAAGAAGGTTTCTTAGGCTTTAATAGTCATTACATACATGTATTATTAGATATAGAATGGAGAAAGTCACGCAAATATATATGAATGTATGTAGTAAAGGATAAAAATCACTTAACAAATGATTTTGAAGTGGGTGTAACAGCTCCAACCATTTACCTATTGTATAAATAACCTTAAGTATGGTTGGATATCCTTCCCCACATTTATCTCCTTCTATCTTAGGGGTTATGTGTGTATATTACTTAAAGTGGGTGTAACCGCTCCAACCATTTACCTAATGTATAAATAACCTTAAGTATGGTTGGATATCCTTCCCCACATTTATTTCCTTATATCTTAGGGATTATGTGTGTATTGATGTGATTAATGTGTCCCTCTGTCCTAATTCATGAGACTACAACATTTTGGTTCCGTTGCCGTGTAACTTGAACCGAGACTTCGATATTGGATGAAGATTTGTTCGAGATGTTCGTGGATGTTGCTTATAGCTTGAAGATTTCATTGAACGCTGGTGGATGGAGTAAAGAAAAGAGCAATTTGATCATGTCTCAACTAACTCTCTTGGTTTTATATGTTATAAGCACGCGTAAGAGAAGGTGCTGGCAATACGCTCGTGGATGATGATAGCACAATGTTTACGTGATCATGAGGAAAATCTGGGAGTAGAAGAGGATGAATTGTTTCTGGGGACTTCTTATACTAGTAATTTGTCATGCAAATCATTTGCACTCTGTAGAAATGGGAACCAAGAATTTCTGTATCGCCTATTTAATTTCCCCAACAATTTGGATTCATGCTTTCTATATTTTATCAGTCTATTCTTCGATATAGTCGGCAGCAACCCGTAAAGCATACTTTGCAAAGCATTTTGCGAAGAAAGTGGGAGCCATGAACGTTATGACATGTATTCTCTGGTGGAATAAATGAAGAGCGTTATGACATGTATTCTCTGATGGAATGAATGAAGAGGCTGACGAGGAAATTCACATTAATGTTATAAGTGAGTTGGGTAACTAATCCCCAATCTGCAATGAGGGTGAAGAATCGAATAAATGACAAGCAAGCCACACAGAGTCTAATAACCTTCCTTTTGCAACTTCCGCGCCATGACACGCTGCCATTGACAGTTATATTGATATTGGTAGAGTAGCACTTTGTATGGGTTTTGGAACCCACATATGGGTAATGATAATTGCATTAGAATATATGATGGTAAATTGAGAGGCCATGTAGAGTGCGCAGAGCCAATGCATGGAACTATAGCGCTATTGCTAGATATAACGATCGGGTAGGCAGCTGGCTCAATTGGGTGTCATTGCAATTTTAACATTACATTTGTTCAGCTCTCATATGTTTTCTGGTGTTTCATTTAGGTTATTTAATAGTTGCAGATGGCCGGATCTCTGCACTTAGGTTGCACTTATCAAAGATGGAGACATGTAACGACTAAAAATTGCAGCGCGCTAGTTCATCAGATCATTGTCGATCATGCTGGAGTTAGAATACAAAGAATTTCGAGTTCTCTTTGGTAACGTGAATGCAGTGTTCCTCTTCATAATCATCAAGAATAAATCTATTGAGTAGTTCTTCCATACGTATCTTCTCTCATGATTTTATTTGCTATCTATGCAATATGTATGACCTGACAACCTCCTCGTGAGAAACATAAATGGCACAGGGGCTTCCATCGAGTTGGTTTGTACGTTTTCATTTTCATTTTTATGCTACAAGATATTTACTCTCTTCATGTTGGGCCTCGCAACAATCGCTCCGGTATCTTTTTTTGCACTGCATGGACATAACAGAAAACTCAGACATGGGTTAGTTGCCACCATATTTTCCATTTGTCTTGTATGCCTCTCCCTTGGATGCGATAAGATTGGTGTTCAAGACAAAAAAATTCGGAGTACATACCATCCTTTCCTTCGCTTTTCATTTCAGGACATCGTGGTTCATCTGGCCTCCTTGGTCACGATCCTTTCATTGTTGGCGCAGCTTGGTGCAATAGATAGTGGTCGACCGTGTGCAAGGTGTACTGACACAAGTTGGTTTTTAATCCATGAAGATATTTACGCTCTTAGACAATTGGTGGTGTACATATATATCAAGTTATACAATTGGTGGTCTACATATATATCAAGTTAAAGTATGTTCACCCAAAGGAATTAGGTACTTCATCGTTTTGAGAGTTCCTTTATCCATAGACTTGTAAAGTGGTTATATAGATTGTTTGTAAAATAAAGACATAGTCTATGAGTGATAAATGTAAAGGAGTCATAGTGAGATTCTAAAAGAACTATGTAAGGTAAGTATGTTGGAATATATAATTCCTACTTATCTAATGTTCTTGTTAATGTATTGAGAGGTAGAGTTCATCTCTACGTGAGTTATGCGATCCTATTATTAAAAGGTTGTTAGAGAGTTGGATTTGTGAGATCCTTGTTTGGTGTGTGGTTGAGATATTCTCTCAACCTCCCAACAAAGACAGTTTCAAGTGATTTAGCATCTAGTTTCCTTCTATCATCTTTTGGTATGTGTGCAAAAGCTTTACAACCAAAAATTCGTAGATGCTTAATTTGAGGTTTATATCCATTAAAAACTTCAAATGGTGTTTGAAATTCTAATTTCTTTGTTGGACTGATATTCTTCAAATATACAGTAGTATTCACAGCTTCTGCCCAAAAGCCATTTGAAATATGCTTACCTTGGAGCATACTGTGTGCACATTCAACTAGTGTCATGTTCTTTCGTTCTGCTATGCCATTTTGCTGAGGAGTGTGCGATACTGTAAATTGCTGCTGGATTCCATTTTCCTTACAGTATTTCTTGAAAGCTCCAGACATATTCACCTCCACTGTCAGATCTGAGAATTTTAATGCATTTTCCTGTAATGATGAGATCATCGACATATAAAGATATTAAACAAATATTTCCTTCCTTATCTTTCTTCACATAAAGATTAGGATCACTTTGACTTTTCACGAAACCTTTCTGAT
>JZKD02S0779909.1:573384-595576 GCA_000966675.3 Picea glauca
GGGGGAGCTATGAGGAAGAATGGTTGAATGAACCATGTAGCTGAAAATGATTCCTATAGAACTGGCGGTTACAGCGGCTGATGACCCATGTATTCCGGTAGATGGATTTCTCTTTGTATGGATGCCAATAATCAGATGCAGGTACAAGAGGAAGCACACGAAGATATGACCACATAGATATTTAGATAAGTAGTCATTAAGGGAGAGTGTTGGAATATATAATTCCTACTTATCTAATGTTCTTGTTAATGTATTGAGAGGTAGAGTTCATCTCTACAGGAGTTATGTGATCCTATTATTAAAAGGTTGTTAGAGAGTTGGATTTGTGAGATCCTTGTTTGGTGTGTGGTTGAGATATTCTCTCAACCTCCCCAGTTATCTTTAGAATAAGTTAGATCTGATAACAACCTGTACACTCTATATAATAGAGTCCATTGTATTGATATGGTAAGCAATTGAATATGTGTTTATCACTTTACTCTCCCATTTTAACAAAGTATTGCATTAGTAAGTATTAAATTGGATACGTATGAAGTTCGATTCATGGTAAATTATATGGAGTCATGAGAAGTGTAAAAGCAACATGAAGGAAGTAGTTCTTTAAATAAAAATGTTGTCATAGTTGTTGTTAAAAATTGATTTTGTATTTAAAGTAAGGAGGGGTTAAATATGAGTCTTTTAAAGGTAGGCAATTCTTTCCACCCCTTCCACCAATATAATCTATGCAATGTAAGTCAATCTTTAGTTGACAAGATCGGTCCTTCACTGACATAAATCGATATTCACTCGAAAATACTTAGTTGATTTTTTTTTAATGTTCATGTAAACTTGTAGTCAAGTCTTTCATATATTTTTAAAGACCAGAAAAAAATTAAAGAATCACATCCAAGTTTGACGAGCAAAGAAAATAAAAAATAGTAAAAGATTGAGCGTGTTGATAGCGTCTAGAAAGAGACATATCTTAACAGACACACACATGAGAGATGAAAAGAAAAGATGATGACATAAGAATGACTAGATTGATTGAGCCACGTGATATAAAAGTTGTAGAATAGTTCTTGAGTTGTGACCTTGAAAGATGGAAAATAGAGAAATGGTAGATTGACAAAGCGCAAAGTAAGATTCTTATATGGGAAAGGTTAGATGCTCACATGGGAAGATGAACCATCCTGCTATGAGTGTTGTGAAGGTGCAAGATGAGCCTAGGATGAGCCACTCACCACTCCAAAGGAACTAGAGAGAAATGTGTAACGATAGGATCAAGAGGAGGATTGTTGAGTGGGAGAAAAGCGCTGTGAGACTCACTAACTTCACATGTCACTATCAAATTCAAGACAAAGGACAAAGAATAATAGATCATTAGTTATCTTCTCACTTGCTCACTTGCTCAGGATAAAACAAGGATTTGAATGTGGGGAAGATGTTGAGGGGGCCTCTTTAGTCGAAGCATCTCCGTCTTTCTTAGAATTATGTGTGTGTATTCATGTGATTAATGTGCCCCTCTTGAATCTCTGCCCTAATTCCCATGGCCAATACACCTCATATAAAACATGCTCTTCTATGGACATTTCACATAATTGAGCCTATCATGCACAATATTTTACCTAACCTATATATAAATATCGGAAGGAACAATCAAATTTATCAAACAAATAACTTTACAGTACAAAAACCAAGAAATCTAACATTTTAAATTTTAAAATATGAAATATAAATCTGAATTTTTGGATTAGTTACAATATTTAATGTGTTTAATTTTAAATCTTTTTGTGTTTGAATAAAAGTGAGTTGAGAAATTGACAAATATGGATTATCTAAGTCTTCTTACTTCAAGACCAAAGGTATAACAAATCTTCCATTATAAATCATAAATTCAATTTTTAATAAAAAGATTTAAATGACTAGAAATGGAGAATGGATTAAAGCAATGTAGACTTAATACAACAATATGGACAATGGTTGGTTATTTTTAAATGTGAATGTGTCATTAATGACATTTAATGTATAAGTTAACACAATCATGAAATAGAGTTAATAAAAAATTGGAATAAAGTGTTTTGAGTTGTTTTGTAATATTAAACAAGTATATGTTTTCTTACATTGATGGGGAGTTTGTTTTCTATGTTATAAGTTTTCTTACATTGATTGGGTGTTTTCTATGTTTTATGCTTAATTTTTAATTTTTAATACTTTCGGATTTTCATAATATTAATTTAAATTTATCTTTATTTAATTTCTATTAATTACTAGGATATATATATACATATATATGTTGATGAGATCAAATGTATGTTACAATGTTGTAAAATACATCTTGTTTTAAACCAATATTTCAAATACATAACCTTCAAAATATTTTATTAATAAACTTGCTGAAATCATTCAATGCTAGTATATATCCTTCATTTATTAATAAATTTAAGTTAGTAAGATGAAGCGAATTATAATTTTTTTGATGTATAATCCATTTTACTTGTTCGTGGCGGATTGCAATGTATATGTGAATTAATACATATAAACAATGATTTATTTAGCATTTTTTAAGTAAGGAAAAAGAAATGTTGAAAGGAAAAGGAAATGTTGATGTAAATTATAGATGATTATGTTGGAGAAGTATTTTTTTTTCAAAAAGGAGAACCATAATCATGACTAAGCATATATTATTTATGTGGGCTGTCATTGCAACTTAATTAAAAGATATAAAAAGAAGAAGTCCACAATGAGTGAAAGCGCACATGAGAAATAATGAATACTCATGTCAAGTGACTAAAGTAAAAAATGTATGGGTCATTTGAACAGATAGTTTGATCTGTTCTGATTTCGAAATAGGTAGATCGTTTGATCAGAGAGGTTGCTTGCATATCATTTGTTTGTGAGAATATGTTTGTTCGACCAAGCAAATTCTAACATGTAAGTACGACGGGCTGTGATCCATCCCAATTTTTTTATTTATTTGTCTCACCAGCATTGACTTTGATTTGTGTGTTCTTGAGCAGATGACAATACAATCTGCATTGCTTCAATAATCCACATGAATACTAGTGGGGCCATGGTCCACTCTGGATTACGATAATCAATTCAATTTATACCATGAAACATATTAAAAATTTGTGCCATCAACCCATTTCCAGCGACTAAAGTGATTAAAGTAAATTTATTTGGCTCATTTGATCTCGAGGAACGCTGCATTTGAGAAGAAGAAGGGAAATGATGGCAAAGCAGCTAGTCCTTGCTTAGTTCGTATATTTATGTATGTGTATTATGTATTTAGTATGGATGATAGATATATTAATACAAGCATAACAAGTGTGTGAATTACCATGGAAATTATCACTAACAGATGATGATTGTTGAACATTTATTTTATTAACCAGGTTCAATGGATCGATTCTTTCCCACATGGCAGAAAAATAGATGAGTTTAATTTTGAGTAATGAGGGTACATACTATTTGACACAACCAATGGCAGAAAAATAGCTGAGTTTAATTTTGAGTGATGAAAGTACATACTATTTGCCATAACCAATGGCAGAAAAATAGCTGAGTTTAATTTTGAGTGATGAGGGTACATACTATTTGACATAGCTAATCATAAATTACATTTTTATTTTTTATTTTTTATTTTTAATTAAAAATTAATTAATTAAATATTTAAAAGCGACAACTTGGATTGCAAATAATGAATGGCTTTTATGTAAGACATAATATTCGACACGGCCAATCATAAATTACATTTTTTTTAATGTAATTTGATTAAATACATATTAAGTAACATCTTGCATTGCAAATAATATAATTTAGTGTTATGTTTTTAAGCAAAAGTCAATGGATTGAATAAATAAATAATATAATTTAGTGTTATGTTTTTAAGCAAAAGTTAATGGATTGAATAAATAAATAAAAGGTAACAACTTGCATTGCAAAGAATAGTGATCTTCAGTGATCTTCAATGGCCCTCATTATTTTTTTTTTTTGTAGAAAATCAATTAATTAAATATATAAGAGGTGGCATCTTGCTGTAAATAATGAATTGCCCTTGCATTTTTAAGTTATATTCAATTTGATTCAATATTTAAGAACAGGGTTAATTTTAAATAAGCGATATGCATACGACATAGTTTAAAATTTGTTTCATCAAGATGCAGTGTCCCCCATCATTTAGAGAAAGGACCCCGCACTTTCTCGGAGAAAGGAAAGGATTGGATAGGGTCTCTAGGGTTTCAGACCATATTATACAATGGCTCTTAATCATGTTTACTTTAGGTTATCGTCTTTCATAGCTTTTTCATGGATAAGGTCTCTAGGGTTTCAAACTAGATTATACAATGACTCTTAATCCTATTTACTTTAGGGTATCGACCCCATTGTTACGATTACAAGCAATGCAGAAAGTATGAATTATTATTATTATTATTTTGTAAACAAGATGACAACAACGATTATAGCTACACAGCACACCTGATGGTGAGCACCACGCCCGCCGAACAGGCAACCAACAACTATGACTCCACGCACTGGCACAAGAGAAGTTGGGTGAAACATGCGTAAAGAACAAGGAGAAACGACTACCTGCCCGACGCAAACATGACCATGCCTACAAGCTAAGGGACAACATTCCCCACCCGACACGATGGACTTGACGACTAATGACTAGAACCTCAAGGCGCGCAAACTAGACTCATGAAGGCATTGCAACTCAAACGCTAACAACAACTTACAACGATCAACAACACTCACATGGGAAGCACAGACTCCTGCCACGATATCATTCGCCTCTATCCAATAGGGTGTGCCATGATCCCCTCATCAGGACTCATTTCGTCCTGAGGTGATAGGTGTGGTGATAGCCCTGGCGCAACATAACTATCTAGACCAAGAAATCAAGAAAAATCCATGCACTAGGATCCTAACAACTTGAAAGAACACTACACCCACACCCCGAGCAACAGGTCGAGAAGATGCAATATGATAACACTCGAATTAAAATGCGCAAATGACTGAAGGATTCTTGTTTCCTACAAGGCAACTTGTGGTGTATCAACATAACCAATCACCCCTTTCAATTTTGACCTAAGGCACAAGGCACAAACTACCAAACAACTAAAGGCTATTAAAGGTTTAGTTCATACGTCTACTAGACTCTTGCCCATTAAGATTGCGCAAGATAATCAATCATTATGCCTCATAATCATAATCAAATGCCCAATAGTATAATAATCCGTATCACTTGCAAGCAAGTGTCCTCAAAGAATAAGTTCGCTCAGTGCGCGCAAGAGAGGGATGTTACATACACCCCCTCTTGGTCTAAACTTCGTCCCAAAGTTTTATAGTATATAAGTGCCAAAATAATGTGTACCATAGTGTCAAAAGTCTATCTATCAAACAAAAATGGAAACTGTTGGTGCATATCATATGCATCCTTCGAGGTCATTGAGTGCGGACTATAGTTATCCCACTGGACCTTAACCTGATCTATTGTTCGACGTCGTAGTTGTTGGGTGCGATGATCCAGGATGTGGATCGGCTCAGCCGTGAGCGCCCCCTCGCCTGATACCTACAAGGAACTCATGTCAATAACATGTGTAGGATCACTGATATAATGTCTCAAAACATATATCTAAAAAACATTGTGCATACACCTCAAAGAATCAGGCAGGGCTAGTTGATAGGGCATGGGCCCCTTCCTCCCCACTATCTCGAAAGGTCCCACAAAACTAGGAGAGAGTTTATCTCCCTTTCCAAACTTGATCGAACTCTTATGTGGTTTTACTCGCAAGAAGACTCGATCGCCAACTTCGTATCTACAGTCGACAAGGTACGCATCGACATAACTCTTATGTTGATCCTGCGCTTCTTTGATCCTTTGTCTTATTGTTTTCATTCTCTCTTTCATTTCTTGGATCGCTTCTAGTCCCACTAGGACTCTATCCGCAAGACGATCCCAACTCAAAGGCGTTCGACACGGTCACCCATAAAGGAACTCGAAAGGTGCCATCTTAAAGTTGTTTTGGTAACTGTTGTTATCAGCGAATTCTACCAGTGGAAATAATTCTTCCCAACGCTTTTGTTGGTCGATCACGTACATGTGCAACATGTCTTTCAAGCTCTGGTTCATTCGTTTGGTCTTCCTGTCAGTCTCCAGGTGATATGCAGTACTAAAGTTAAGTTGGGTTCCCAAGGCCTCTTGGAAACTAGTCCAAAATCGTCCAATAAACACCGATCCTCGATCGGATATAATCCTCTTAGGCACGCCATGCAGCCTCACAATATTACTGATGAAAAATCTAGCTATGTCAGGTGCCTGATACGTCATACACACATGAATAAAATGAGCACTCTTTGTCAGAGTGTCGACTAATACGAAAATTGAGTCGTGTCTCCTTGCCGTCAATGGCATTCCAACAATGAAATCCATCGAAATAACCTCCCATTTCGATTTTGGAATAACGTGTGGCTATAGTAATCCTTCTAGATGTCAATGTTCATCATTTACTTGCTGACATTCTAGACATCTGGCCACATAGTTGACTATGTCTACCTTCATTCCCTTCCATAAGAATAAGGGTTTAAGGTCCTCCCTCATCTTTGTGACTCCTGGGTGGGCCATGTATACTTCTTTGTGAGCCTTGTTTAGGATCAAACTCCTCAACTCATCCTTCAATGGTACATAAATTTGATTTTTGAAACTCAATAATCCATTGTCGTCAAACGTAAATCCTTCAAATATTGGTACCATCATTGTGTTTTGTCCGATAAAATACTCAACCTCTTTGTACCAGTCATCGTCGCGTTGTAAGGTTAGAATATTTTCACATAGATTCATCTAAAGAGGAAACACCAAAAAGATGCATGGTATCTGAATCAATGCATTTGCCACTTGGTTCATGGTTCCTTTTATGTAAGTAATCTCAAAATCATACTCGTTAATAAATTCGACCAATGTCGTTGTCATGCGTTAAGGTCGCTTTGCCTAAGGATGTGTTGTAGTCCATAGTGGTCCATATTTAGTTCAAATTTTCTTCCAACAAGGTCGTGTCTCCAAACCTTTAAGGAATATATAATCGATAACAACTCCAAATCGTGTTTTGCATCATTCTCCTCATGCCTTCTCAGTTTCCTCAAGATGTAAGTGATCACTTGAACGTCTTGCATCAAGACTCCGCCTAAGCCTTCCTTGGATGCATCAGTGCATCCCAAGAAGTCCACGTCCATGTCAGGGACCTTTAGTATTGTTGTTGTTGTCAATATCTCTTTGAGCCTCTGAAATGCTTCCGCCCATTTCTCAGTCCAAACAAAATTCTTGTTCTTCTGCAATTCCATGATCGAATTTTCTATCTTCGAAAATCCTTCGGCGAACCATCGATAATATCCTACTAAACCCATGAAGCTACGCACTTCCAGGACATTCATCGACACAAGCCATTCCATAATAGCCTCAACCTTTGCTGGATCCACGACGATACCTTCACCAAAGACGACATGCTCTAGGTAGTGAATCCTTCATTGATAAAACAAACATTTGGACAACTTCCCATACAATTTGTGCTCTCGCAGACACTGTAGTACCAAGCACAAGTACTCGTCATGCTCCTCCGTCGTCTGAGAGTAAATAAAAATATCATCAATTAATACTTGGAAGAACTTGTCCAAGTACTCGTGGAACACCCCATTCTCAAAACTCATAAATACCCTTGGGGTGTTTGTCAGTCCAAATGGTAAAACAATAAACTTGTAATAACCAAACCTCGTCTTAAAGGTGGTCTTAGGGACTTCGTCCTCCTTGATCCGTAACTGGTGATACCCTGATCGCAAATCGATATTGGAAAACACCATAGCATCCTTCCTCTGATCAAACAGATCATCAATCCTTGGCAATGGATATTGATTCTTGATTGTTGCCTTTTTCAATTGACTGTAGTCAATGCATAGTCTCCATGACCCATCCTTCTTTTGTATGAAGATAACAGGTGGACCCACGACGGCACACTCAGACGTATAAGTCCTAAGTCTAGCAGCTCCTTCAGTTGCATTCTCAACTCCTGTAACTCTAGGGTCGACATACGATAAGGCGTTCTCGCTATTGGTTCAGTCCTCGATTTTAGATCTATGGTAAACTCCAATTCCCTCTCCGGCGGCATCCCAGGTAACTCCTCTAGAAAGATGTCTACAAACTCTCTCACTGCCAGAAGGTGTTCAAGACCTTCTGCTACTCCCTTCTCGTTTAACGCAAGGATCGCATAAAGCTTACATCCCTTGTGGATGCTCTTCCGCAGCTGCAAGGAAGAGATGAACCTTGGGGAAACTCCCTGGTTCCATCCTACAATCATGCATCTTTGTCCCTCATCATCGACCAATTTCAATCATTTCGTCTTACAGTTGACTATTGCCTTATGCGATTCCAACCAATCCATATCGATTATGACGTCATAAGATCCTAAGATCGTGACGTATAGGTCAGCCCTTGTGACAAACTATCCCAGGTTAAGGGTACAACCCGTAACCTTTCCTCCAAACTTTTGTTTGGCTCCCAAAGCCATCTCTACAAAGCTAAACTCTTCTTGTTCGACTGCCTTTACTTTAATCCTTGTTAGTGCTACACCAGAAACGAAACTCTGGGTAGCACTAGGATCTATCAAAATACTAAGGGTTTGGTCAGAGACGATACCTCACGTCTTGAGTACAGTCAACTAGTGCTCTGCCTGGAAGTTATTCACCGTCGCATGAATTCGATGGGCCTTGCCCAAATCTACCACGGTAGTGGGTCTAGCTGATCCAGACACTCTAGTCCTCTGAATTGGGTAGTCGCATTGGTAGTGTGGCTCCCCACATGTCCAACACCCCTTCTTCGGTCCAGTACTCTTAATACCCGAGGTAGAAGCTAACGCCACACCGGCCTGGAATCCTAGTCTGTTCTGCTAAATAGGCTTAAAATAGTGTTGTTGCGGTCAACGTTGTTGCTAATGTTGTGGTCCCCGATATGTTTTTCGCTATGGAGGCGCTGGTTGCCAAGGTGTAGTAAAAGTGGATCCTCCCTAGAAGCCACGATATCCTGGTGTATGTCTGTCTGGTGTCTGATGCTGCAGTGCAATGGATGACACCTACCTTATTGGCCTCACTTGAGTCCTGCTCTGACCCTCGCTGATAAGATCCTCCTCTGCTATGAGGGCCTTCTGGATGACATCATGTAAGGTCTGATGCATCTGAATCATAACCTTTGCACATATGCTGACATTAAGGCCGAACAAGAACCTGTTGACCTTAAGCTTCTCAGTATTAAGATGTGGAGCATACCGAAGCAACTCCATAAAACGAGCCTTGTACTTGGGCACCGTACGACCGCCCTGTCATAAGGCGTTGAACTCGTTGAGGTGATGCTCAATGAATTCCTCTGATAGGTACCTCTCTCGGAACCGTTCCTCGAACAGTTCCCATGACACGTCTTTGAAGATCATGTTTAATTATGGCAGGAGCATCTTCCACCAAATAAGAGTGTTTCTCTTGAGTTGAAAGGCCTCCATGTGGACCTTTATGTTGGAGGTATAGTTGCGAAATGCAAATCACATCGCCATATTCTCCAACCATGCCTCGGCAGCTGTGTCGTCTGGGGCACCAAAGAACTCGAAAAATTTGACCTTCTCGAGTTCGTGGTGAATGCTACCAGTACAGACCAGAGCACGCGGTGGACCCTCAGGGGGTGCGAACGCCCTCGCCTCATCTTTGTCCAAATGACTAATCAGTGCCTCAGACATGCGCTGAAAGGACCTCATCAACCCAGCCACATCACCCACTACTATCTGCTCCTGCCAGAAAACTTATTTGTCTCCCTGGGGGTTAGACCCCTCAGGCGTGGATGTTACTAGAGACGTTGTGCCTCCTCCCCTAGCACCCCATTTTTTGCCTCCACGGTGTCCTCTAACCATGATTACCTACATGAATACAAGTCAACATAATTACCAAAATCAAATATCATATCGACGAAATCCATGGTGATAACAAGTCACGGGTTGAACCCCGATCTGATACCATATGTAATGAACCCTTTTTTTACAACTACAATCGAGGCAGAAGGTGAAAATTTTTTTTTTTTTTTTTTTAAACAAGATGACAACAATGATTACAGCTAGACAACACACCTCACGGTGAACACCACACCCGCCGAACAAGAAATTGACAACTATGACTCCACACACCGGCATGAGAGAAGCTAGGAAAAACATGTGTAAACAACAAGGAGAAACGACTACCCGCTCGACGCAAACATGACCTTGCCTACAAGCTAAGGGACAACATCCCCCTCCTAACACAACGACCTTGATGACCAATGACTAGAACCTCAAGGTGCGTGAACCACACACATGAAGGCGTTACAACTCAAGCGCTAACAACAACTTACAATGATCAACAACAGTCACACATAAAGCATAGACTCTGACCATGATATCATTCGCCTATATTCAATAGGGCGCGCTATGATCCCCTCATCAGGACTCATGCCGTCCCAAGGTGATAGGTACGACGATAACCCTGGCGCAACATAGCCTATATGTACCAAGGACTCAGGACACATCCACGCACTAGAATCCTAACTACTGATAAGAAGACTACACCCACACCCCGAGAAACAGGTTGACAAGACGCAAGATGATAACACTCGAATTAAAATGCGCAAATGACCGGAGGATTCTTGTTTCCTACAAGGCAACATGTGGTGTATCGACAAGACTAATCACCCCCTTCCAGCTCGACCTAAGGCACAAGGTGCAAACTGCTAAACAACTAAAGGCTATTAAAGGTTTAGTTGATACGTCTTCTAAACTCTCCCTATTAATCTTGCGCAAGATAATCAACTATTACGCCTCATAATCATAATCAAATGCCCAATAGTATAATAATCTGGATCACTTACAAGCAAGTGTCCTCAAAGAATAAGTTCGCTCAGTGCGTGCCCAATAGTATAATAATCTGGATCACTTACAAGCAAGTGTCCTCAAAGAATAAGTTCGCTCAGTGCGTGCAAGAGCGAGATGTTACACTTTCCCAGAGAAAAGAAAGGATTGGATAGGGTCTCTAGGGTTTCAGACCAGATTATACAACGACTCTTAATCCTGTTTACTTTAGGGTATCGTCCTTCATAGCTTTTTCATGGAAAATCCGTTCGATTGCCTTCAAAATTCATTCTCCGAAATTCTATAAAACATACCCACTTAAACGGTTTCCATGGACGAGTCGAATGAGTGATAACCATTCCTGAAGACTCCTTCGAGCTCAAACCCGCAGCTCCCAAACGCTTGCATAATCGAGTGTTTGACAAATGGCTTGAAATTGGGATTTATTTCTCTCTGTTGGCCTAGTGACTTGCCACAGACGATCCAAGGAGAACTTTGCATTATGTGAAGTTGGGAATTAGACTGGCTCTGGTTTCTCTCTTCCATTTCATCAATCTGTTGTTAAAAGCTCAGGGGAATGGCTGCGTCGGCCATCATGACAGTGGCGATGATCTTCGAGTTCACTGTAGGTATTCTCTCTTTGGCGATGTTCTTCGAGTTCACTGTAGGTATTCTCTCCTTTTATATATATATCCTTGATCCATGCATCCATGCAAATAGCATCCTAGATGTTGTAGAATGCTCGATTGATATTTTAAGCTGGCACAGAAAGAGAGGATTATTTAAATGTACGGTGTGTATTGTAGCAGGAGAAACGTTCAACAAGGGATTAGACAGAGTTGCACCAGATAGGTTGGGTCATTATAAAAATGAATAGGTGGTTGTCTGAGTGAGTGCTCCCAGACTTTATAGCACGTTCAAAGCAACTTTATTCCAGTGCCTCTGCAAAGAGAATATTTTGACAAACCAAGATTTTAGCTTTGTGTATCCTACATTAGTTAAGTGCAAGCTTCCCATGCAAATTAATAATTTATACGCCACGCGTTCATTACATAAGCCACTGGTTCGTTCCTTACCTTCATTCCTTACATTGAGCCGTGTGTTTCTTACATTGAGCCAAGTTTTGATGTTGCCCTTTTCAAAAAGAAAAGAAATCATAACAGTGGTCGAATGGAAGTTATAATACTTGTTTTGATAATAAATCTTACAGTTATATCTGCTGTCTTTGCAGGGGATGGAAGATCTGGCTATTTTAGGACAGTGCTATGACATAAAAGAGTTGGAAGAATTGATGGGCTATCAGAAGAACTTGGCTTATGAATCTGACACGTACTTCACGGGCTATGCCTGTAATCTGAAGCTTCCAACGACAGTTTCCAAGCCTGAGAGTAATTACTTTGCAAGTTTCTTCAAAGTAAAGGGGGACCAGACATACGAGAACGTGGCCTGGACGACACGAAGCATCGAAGAAGAACTGTTGAAAACATGCACTCTGCATTCTAGCAAATAAAGCGTTGGGTAATAGACATAACCACGTCATGGTTGAAAGGAAATGAAGAAACTGAGCCATGAACGCGAAAAATCAGAGAGAAAGGAAAATAATTCCAAGCTTGAACGCAACGTTAGTATAGTTTGTTGTAACAGTTAGAGTGAATTTTTCTGAAGACCAGACTTGACCTGGGGACCTCT
Source organism: Picea glauca (assembly GCA_000966675.3). Taxonomy (NCBI): domain Eukaryota; kingdom Viridiplantae; phylum Streptophyta; class Pinopsida; order Pinales; family Pinaceae; genus Picea; species Picea glauca. The sequence continues at coordinate 585,960 of JZKD02S0779909.1, forward strand.
GTTCTGTGACAGTAACTACACCACTCAGAGAACTAGGTGGATGGATGGAGCAATCGATGGATGGATGGAGCAATCACATGGCAACTCTCCTTTGGCGGTTGAAAGACAAATCCTACTCGGAGCGCAATGCGGGGGGAACTGTTTTTCCAGTGCTAGAATTAGCTTGACCGACCAGTACAAAAAGAAATACTTACGAGATTGCAGAGTGAGATGATAGGTAGAGTAGCATTCTTATTACTGTATTATTGTGCATGAAAATTACTGTATTATTGTGCATACCTTTGTTTAGCTTGATTGCACTTACTTGCTTATTCATTTGCGAACGGCTTCCTTTGTGTAGGGCGGTTGTGCAAGGCTTCCTTTGTGCAGGGCGGTGAAGAGATCGGTTGTGCACGGCTTCCTTTGTGGATGGGAGTGAAGAGACGATCGTTACTCGCTTATTCCTTTGTTTTGTGCATTGTGCAGGGTCGCTTATTCCTTTTTGCAGGGTGAGGCATTGAACAGGTGGCCAAGCAGTGAGCACGTAGCCCTGGATACCAAGTGCCATGGTACCACAGAACTAGCATATTTTTAGTTTAATTAATTTTTAAGAACTAGCATATTTTTTTTAATTAATTTTTAACTGTTAGCTTACACCAAGAAAATAATGTCAAATCACAATGCTCTTAACCAATCATAAATTTAATAAATGAAATTATAAAATTACTAAAATAATTTTGTTCATATTAAAAATTGAAAATGGAAAAAGAAATAAAACAAAGTAGTCTGGAACATAGTTTATCCACTGCAGCTTGCTCCAAAATACACCTATTAATACAACAAAACTGACCATGTAATACTAGGTTTGACCGGAGGCCGTTGCTATAGTCCCTCGCGCGAGGCAGGGACTAATAATAAGAGGTTCTGTAATTTATACAAAGCAATAAATACCTTCCAGTTACTAAATATGCTAACTTTGGTTCTCAAAAATTTGCAGGAGTATGTCCGGGATTAAATATGCTAACTTTGGTTCAAAACAATGGTAAGAAATTCTTAAATTCAGATCTCTTGGAAAACTATTGCATATACGTTTGACGAAGACAAAGAACATGCTTGTTTGTTTTTAAATCTTTAAATAAGGATACATATTTCCTTCAGCCTTGTCCTCCTCCTTTCATCATCAGTATTTTTTCTTCTGTTTTTTTTTTAAAACAAAATTGATTCCAAAAATTGTGAAATGGGCATTTCGTAATCATAATATGCATATGCAAGAATCTGTCAATGTGGCTTGCTATTAGTTGAAAGAGTTACACGAATCTAGTCACATGAAAGTACGAAATACGAAATGCATTTTGCGTGCTTCTCAAATATTGTATTGAACAAGGCGAATGCGATCTTAGATCTCCCACAACAATAATATACACATAACATATCGTTTCACGAAAGGAACTCAACAGTAATTAACAAAACAATAATTATAGCAGCATTACTGATAGTGGAAGGAATTGGCTTGGTGAAGCTCCCTAGGCTGGTTTACTAGATACTGCTTTCCGGCCCGCCTGTGTAAGGATTGAGCGTTGGAAGGGAAAGTTCGGTCGGGTGGTATCACCTGAAAGTCTTGCGGTGCTGCAATATCAATGAACCGACCCGAGTCTTCGGTACTGGGTAGTGTGACATCCCTCGCAAATGATCTTCCGCTACTGGAATGTTGATCTGCTGATGATAATAGATTCCTTCTGCTGGTGCTGGTGCTGCGGGAGAATATTTCATGACTCGAGCTGTGTCGGACGACAGCTCTGTAAATGTAGGGTATCAGCCCTTCCATTGATATCAGTTTGACAGATCTCTATCACTGATTGTTACCGATGATAACTAAACAGTGAAACAATGAAAAACAGAGGGTACGGGAAATGATCAACTAGATTTCTCTGATATCAATAAACTTGGAATGAGGAGGGGTGTGATAAGATTCGGTATAAAAAGGATGCAGATCAATGATAGAGGACAACTGGAAGCGAGTCTATCTGCGTGCTACCCACTTCTTTTTAAATCCGGGCGTCTGTTTTATCGGCGCCACAATCTGGTCAAAATACAACAATCTCACAATACTCGGTATCTTCCGGTTTCTGTCACATGTTTCGTGCGAGATACTCAATGCTCAGAAATGAATAAAGTATCACCTAATTAAATCCTGATTAGAAATTAAAAAAACAAGAGCTAAGACCTGCACGCTGGATAGCATGACCACAAGAGAGTCTCCTTCCACGTGATTTGCAAATCCTGCCGTTGAAGTCTCCTTCCACGTGATTTGCAAATCCTGCCGTTGAAGTCTCCTTCAGCTAGTGGGGATTCGGAATAACTTCGTCAATGAATGAGCATCTTGTTTCCAATAAATAAAATAGTTGTTGTCGAATTATAGGCAGGGAATAATTAGTGTGATGGTGGTTTCTCATAAACAACTCCAACGGTACATTGATAATATAGTCCGCTGGTGGAGGATAGAATTATGTAGCTTCGCTGTCGTTTTTGTCTATTTGTCGTAATTGACACGGAGTTTAATTTTTATCGATCCGTTTTAAGGGCAACGTGTTTTTAATAATAAAATAAAATAGTCCAACTAAAGTGGATGAAAAGTGGCGTGTTTGTGAAAAAAAGAGAGGGAAGTTTGACATTTGATTTTAATGGTGTCATTATCATTCTACATTCATATGGATAAGACGCAAAATAGAAATTTAAAAATTTAACATATCAATAAAATATTTATTTCTTTATTATATTTTATTTGAGTGGTAAATATTATAGCTAAAGGATTATAAAAGACATTATATATATAATATAAATTATTAAAAAGTTACAAGTGTTGTAGTTTCTTATAAAAGTAATATTTTTTAATATAGTTTTTATTTATTTTTATTGTTGCACCAGTATATTATATAATTTAGTATTAGATTGATGTGTGATTTTTTTGTCTAGATTAATTTAATTTAAAGATGATATGTGTTACTTTTAAATAATAATAAAAAATATTAAGTAAATGATTTTTTTTTTTTAAATTTAAACATTACTAAAAAAATTAAAAAAGATTTTGATCTCTCTAAATGCTTAATAAAACTTGAATTAAAATGACTCTATACTAGAATTTAATTTGATTTGAGTTAATATTATCTGAATTGTTGTAAAATTTAATAATAGAATTTATCAACATTCTTGTGTCTTTCTTCAACTATATTGTACAATGTGAATATGATGATCACACTATAGCATTTGTCGCTCAACAACTGCATTATTTGGAGAGCATTCATCTTTGGGATTGTTTCATTAAAATTCAACTTATGGATATTTTCGCTCAAATATATTTCCATATATCACGTGTAGGTGGTGTATTAATGTCGATGTCTAAGTCCTACACTCTTCTAGATCGTTTTGTGTACTAATTATGCAAAAAGTACTTGCCAATAGTTTTGAAGACATTCCATATTGATTTTTTTTGTGATTTTTTTCAACATTGAAGTTTTCTTTACTTAGATGTGATAGTAGAGTTTTCCTTTTATGAAGACATTCTATATTGATTTTTTTGTGATTTTTTTCAACAATGAAGTTTTCTTTACTTAGATGTGATAGTAGAGTTTTTCCTCTATGTAACGACACATGGTTAGAAGGAAACAAACACCACACATTCTTAGAAATTAGGTGATCAATTTATTATTTCTAAATGAGTGTAATCTATTTATGTAATATAAACAAAGAATTAAGAGCAATATTTGAGGAAATTTAAATCATAAAAAATAAATGAACAAAAAGTGAATATTAAACCTATAGAATATGCAATCTTTCAATGATATTAGAAAAGGTGAACAATGTTCACTTGCCTTTTTGATTTGGGAACCTCCAAATGATAATCCTTCACAAAAGATTGCATAGCTTTTTATTTCTATAAATAGCTTATATCTACCCCAAATCCTAGCCACTAGTTACACCTACATTAATGCCTATACCGGATTTATTAATGAGTAAACACATTTTGATTTGGAAACCTCCAAATGACAATCCTTCACAAAAGATTACATAGATTTTTACTTCTATAAATAGCTTATATCTACCTCAAACCCTAACCACTAGTTACACCTACATTAATGCATATACCAGATTTATTAATGAGTAGCACATACTTAGCGAGATTTATTCAATAAGGACGACCCTTTACATTAAGTAACCACGTGCCAACCAGATAGTGGTCCTTATTCCAAGAAAATGGCCATAACCTATTAGTTAACTAATTGCTAACAACCTAAGTACCCATGATTAGATGAGTTAGTGTAAGACCATAACATGCCCTCTTCCCTTCAAAAGAGGTGTTGTCCTCAAGGCTAGAGATGTGAAAACTATTATCAAAACACCATTAGTTCTTAGTTGGCATCTTTGGGTTATGTCTCCATCCACTATATAATGTATTCATAGATAACATGGTGGCATTGAAACATATGACATTCTCTTTGATCTAGTACCACCTTCAGTTGTAACCAAATGGAGCCCTCTGCATCAAGATCAAGGAGGATAGTCTAAACTTGACAATTTAGCATGTCCACTTCTCTCAAATAGGAGAGTTGAAATACTAGATGGATTTCAGAGTTGACTACAATAACCAATATCTAGGTGACTTGTCTAATTCACTTGAGGATTTGAAAGGGGCCATAGTACTTAGGCACTATATTTTGGTGGCTCTTCTCCTTGAAAGATGTATTCTTACAGGAAGGAGACAAAAAACCTTTGATCCCCTTCTTCATATTTATGCTCGAAGTGACATGAATTTATTTATTGATTCATTCGATTTTGAACCAAGACTAAATTGTCCTTAAGTGTATGAATATTCCCATCTATTGCATTAAGATTTATGTCCATTTCCTGAATCATGGATGTCCCTAACTGTGAGCATGAGGCCACATATGGGGGGTTTTGTGAATAGTCAAGCTCATAGAGTGACATTTTGGTAGAACCATGATAGGTGGTATTATACCACCATTATACAATCAATATACATTGGACCCAATGGCCATGTCATTTTGATGCAAAACATCTTAAATAATTTTCCAATAACTTATTGACCACCTCCGTTTGAACATTTTTTGGGGGGTGATAGGTCATGGACATTTTCAATTAGAAATCCTATAGTTTAAACAACTCCTCCTAGAAAGTTTTAGTGAATGTAGGATTTCAATCGATCACAATTAAATTAGGCATGCAATGTAGTTAAAAATATGATCCTTGAATACTTGTGAGAATGTGGATGAATTAAAGAGGTGATGTAAGGCATACAAATCAACATAGCTTGAAAGGAAATAAAAAACCACCATGATGATAGATTTATTAACTATTTTAGATAGCCCAATGATAAAATCCATGAAAATGTCAGTCCATATTATTGCATAGATCAATGGGGAATGTAGCTCCCTAGGCATATTCATTAATTCACCCTTGTTCTTTCAATGCATATCACATTCAACAACGAACTTACAAATTTCATTGTTCATGCCATCAAAAAATGATGAATTATTAACCTCTTCATATGTTATATAAAATCCAATGTGACCCATTGTGGGAGATGAATGTGATTCCTTTAACACATTGAATCTAAAACATAATATTACAACAGAAAGATGCACCATTTATAGCATAATGTGCCAATTTTCCATATGTAGCTTATAGGGGGATTTGGATCTTCTTGTAGTTGTTGGATGAGTTGAACAACCTTGGCATTAGTCGAGAATTCTTGGTGTACCTTTTCTATCCAATATGGAACAAGTGATGATAAGGCCAATAAGGAGCCTTCCTCCTCATTGTTTCGAGATAATGAATATACCATTGCATTCTCATTTCCATTCATGTAGATAATCTCATAATCAGAGTCTAACCTCTTAGGAACCCACTTTCTCTACTTTGGTGAAGACAATAATTGTTCCAATAAGTACTTCAAACAATGATGGTTAATATTGATCTGAAAATGATGTTCAATCAAGTAGGTTTTCTATGTATCAATAGCATGAAGCACGACTATCATTTATTTTTCATATCTAGAGTTGCCTCAATTTTTATTACACGCTTTCTGAGTAACGAATGCTATTGTGAACCTTTATTGCATCAACACCCTAATACCTTTGTCACATACATGACATCCAAGATGAAATTCTTAATGAAGTCAACCATTACTAAGATTGGCCATAATATTCATGTCATAGAATGCGTATGTACCATGAAAAACGTAATGTATTGGATTCCAATAAACTCTAATTTTACTAAAAAATGTAGGATAAATCATAGCATGACTAACATGTTCATATATGTTGTGACTAAGATCCCTGAAATTTTCTCCCTACTACATGAAATTCAAGCATTCAAGATCTATGTATAGTCTATCTTCTTTGGATATGCTTTTTGTAAAGGATACAGGTCTTTTTATCAAGACTTTCTACAACAGAAAGTGGACTATAGTAAGTAATAATTAGAGTTATACATGCAACTCTCGATAAAATAAATATATATTTTTGAATACTATAAAACAATCATAAATTATGTAATGAGGCATTCTATCTTTATTGGGTGCAATTATTTTACCTTTTCTTCTCTAATGTTCCTCCTCTCTCCCTATGCATAACATCGTTGCTTAACATCGTTGATTGAGGAATCTACACAAGAAGCCATATGACTTGTAGATCTATTATGATGATACACTACCAAGTTAAGACATAAGATGCATCAAATACAATATATGCATAATTTGACATGAACATTTAGAAAAAAAATGTGTAACATCAACATATAACAGATATGTAGATACTAACCCTCTAAATCAAATACATTTGCATAGACAAACCCTTGAGCTCCCAAACCTTCTCACCAACAAAAATGGAACCACCATTTTGTTTTGGCTTAGTAGAACGTCTTCTAATAGAATTATATGAGTAAAGAGTAATATAGAGCTAGCTCAAAATGCAGCTAGAGAGATGTTAGTAGGGATGGAGAATAAATTCCATTGAGACTCCTAAGAAATATTTCACATTTCACTGTGATGGAAGAAGAAGAATATGACGACTCTAGATTGTACAAAATAGCTAGAAGATAGAAACCTAGATCTTGGATCATGTACAATAATTAGAGAATGTCTGGGCTAAAGCTAGGTATTTCAAAAACGAGGTTGAGTGTATGTGTTTTGGGGATTTATTGTTATTGTAATTGGGTGAGGAGTGTTTACATTTGGATACTAATTATGACTGAGATGATTCATGAGGGATAAGAGCAATGTGAGAATTGTGTACATTTCAATGTATTTCAGATTGTGTTAGTGTGTTTCCTTTTATACATTCAAGGAACATAAGTTAAAAGGACTTGGATTTTCTTATACCTTACCTTAGTTAACTAGGTGACACAAGTTTTTCATCCATAGAAGAATAAAGAGAGCATGCATGAGGCCAATAATTAGAAGGGGACAATTTAATGTCAAATGAAGTCGGGAAACCATTTATAGGGGATCACATGTCTCACTTGGTGTGTGATTGTGGAACATGTATGATTGAATGGAAATAAAAAACATATAGAAAGATATCCCAAAATGAGTGGGAGTTTAAGTATCATTTATATAATTTCAAATGAAACCTCTCCCACTCTATGCATATTTCAAATAATAACATACACATATGTAATTTTATTAATCAATTATATCATACAAACTTTAATTCACTCGTCACTAAATTAATTCTCTTCAAATGAATATTAAGAGAGACAATACTATAATGAAGTGAACAATGTTCTATACCATGAAACTTAAATTAAAATAATCACTCTCCATCCTATGGTGTATTGTAATTTAGAGCTATTAATATTAATAAAATGCAAAGGAAAGGGAAGAGAGAGGGAGGGAGGAGAGGTGGAGAGAGAGTTTGACTGATTGTGAGAGGAAGAGGAGAGATACAACTAAGGGGGTAGAGAGATATAAATATCTTAATGAGAGATAGAAAGTGTGTGTGTGAGAATGTGAGAGGAAGAGAAATAGACAAAGAGGGGATATATATATATTATATGATGGAATAAAGTTAATAAAAAGTTGGAATAAAGTGTTATTGTTTTGTAACATTAAACAATTATAAGTTTTTTTTTACATTAATTGTGTGTTTTCTATGTTTCATGCTTAATTTCTAATTTCTAATAGTTGATATTTTGGATTTACATAATATTAGTAAGATATAATATATATGAAAGATAATAGATGTTACAATGTTGTAAAATACACCTTGTTTTAAACCAATATTTGAAATACACAAACTTCAAAGTATTTTACTAATAAACTTGTTCAAATTATTCAATGTTAGTATATAAATTTAATTTAGTAACATGAAGGGAATTATAATTTTTTGGATGTAAAATCCATTTTACTTGTTAGTGGTGGATTGCATGTGTGAATTAATACTTATAAACAATGATTTATTTAGCATTTTTTCAAGTAAGGAAAAGGAAATGTCGAGGTAATTACACATGGTTATGTGGGAAAAGTGTTTTAGCATTTTTAGGTAAGGAAAATGAAATGTTGAGATAAGTATAAATGCTTATGTGGGAAAAGTGTTTTAGCATTTTTTTAAATAAGGAAAAAGAAATGTTAGGTAATTACAAATTTGGGAGAAGTGTTTTTCAAAAAAAATGGAAAACCATTATCATTACTATAAATATATTATTTGTGGGTTGTCATTGCTACTTAATTAAAAAAAACAAGAAGTGAAAGCGCGCATTACAAAATATGAATACTCATGTCAAATGACCAAATTAAAGTAAAAAATGTATGTGTCATTTGAACAGGTAGTTTGATCTGTTCTGATTTCGAAATAGGTAGATCGTTTGATCAGAGAGGTTGCTTGCATATAATTTGTTTGTGAGAATATGTTTGTTCGAGTAAGCAAATTCTCACATGTAAGTACGACCAGACTGTGATCCATCCTAGAATTTTTATTTATTTGTCTCACCAGCATTGACTTTGAGTTGTGTGTGCTTAATCTGCATTGCTTCAATAATCCACAAGAATACTAGTGGGGCCATGGTCCACTCTGGATTACGATAATCAATTCAATTTATCCCATGGAACATATTAAAAATTTGTGTCATTAACCCATTTCCAGCGACTAAAGTGATTAAAGTAAATTTGTTTGGCTCATTTGATCTGGAGGGACACTGCATTTGAGAATAAGAGGTTCTGTTATTTATACAAAGCAAAAAAGACCTTCTTCCAGGTACTAAATATGCTAACTTTGGTTCTGAAAAATTTGCAGGAGTATGTCCAGGGATTAAATATGCTAACTTTGGTTCAAAAGAATGGTAGGAAATTCTTAAATTCAGATCTCTTGGAAAACTATTGCATATACGTTTGACGAAGACAAAGAACATGCTTGTTTGTTTTTAAATCTTTAAATAAGGATACATATTTCCTTCAGCCTTGTCCTCCTCCTTTCATCATCAGTATTTTTTCTTCTGGTTTTTTTTTTTGAAACAAAATTGATTCCAAAAATTGTGAAATGGGCATTTCGTAATCATAATATGCATATGCAAGAATCTGTCAATGTGGCTTGCTATTAGTTGAAAGAGTTACACGAATCTAGTCA